>JAJTVD010000865.1:0-23186 GCA_022432975.1 Begonia masoniana | reverse complement strand
AAAGCATATAAAGCCGGGAGGAGGTTTGGTGCTTCGTCAGGTAAGCTACTCGGGTTCATTGTCAGCAGAAGAGAAATCGAAGTCGACAAAAGAAAGCCAAAGCAATTATCGACATGTCGGTACCAAAGACAGGAGAAAGAAAGAAGGGCTTTTTCAGAAAAGATAGACACAAGGAACGAGGATTGATTTTAGAGTCTTTTGGTTTGACAAAGTGAAAAATCTCTATTCAATCCTCCCCGCCAACGCCTGGTCGACCTCTCCTGATGTATCTGTCAGTAATGAAAGCATCCATGAGTTGTGTCCTTGGTCAGCACGATGAACGGGTAGGAAGAAGAGCCATATACTATCCAAGCAATAAGTTCACTGATTATGAGACAGACAAGGTGTAACGAAAAAGCTGTTGTGCTCTTCCCTAGAAGTAAGCCTCGCCTACGCCACTACATGTTGAACTATACGACCATGCTTGCTGATTGCAGGCTTTACTTAACTCGCCCGCTGAAGTCTCTCTTTGAAAAGCCAGCCTTCACGGGCCGAGTTAAGTAAAGAAGGTGGCAGATGTGAGTCTCAGAGTTCAGAAATAGAATGGGTAAGCCCTAAATGAGTAAGGCAAGGGGCAGGCAATAGCAGACCACCTACGGATCATCCCGTGCCTGACATGAGCTTGATTTTCTTAGTAAGGGTTCCGGACGAAGCTATTCTATTTGCGGTAGGCGAAGAAGAAGACAAACTCCTCATGATTGGCAAATGTTCTTGGACATGCAGTAAATCAGAACAGAACGGAAATGGAGTAGGAGCAGCCCTTTCTACATGCTATCTTAAAGCTCGCCAAAAGGAGCCCATATTCCCATAGCTGTCAAGTTGAGATTCTTTTTCACAAACAATAAAGCAGATCTGCTTGTATCACAGGCGCTTCAAAGAAGCGCCCTCGACTTGAGAATCCAGAAGATTGATGTATATGGAGACATGATCTGATATGCACTTATCATAACTGGTTGAAAACCAAAGATCGGAAGGTCATTCCATACCCAAAAAAAGTCTCTTGAAGATATAAGCCTAAAGTTCAGACGGATTACCTTCAATTATCTGTCGAGGACGAAGAAGAAGTTTGCTGACGCATGGGCCACACTAGCTTCCATGATCAGTAGAAGGTATTTCAATCCGAGTCGACGAATCAATCGGATTTCAATAAGTGTGAAGACGAGTCATGCGAGGATTAATCAAGCACTGCTAAATAGTCGTCCAGTCCACAAGGAAAGGAAGAAGGAAGAAAGATCGATCGTCAACGCTTCCAACGTCCGTAGGAACTGCCGGAACTAGAGGACTCTGTAAGACCCCATTTCCTGTCTACCTCTCTGAATCCTCCGTTTTCGGAAGCAGTAGAGACTCACGTTTAGCCGCTTCATCTGAAAGAGGGCTTACAGAAGTACAGCACCAGAAAGTGACAATAGGCAAATCAAGAGAAATGCAAGAAAAGAGGAAACTCCCTTGACTATTCAAAAAATGACCAGACGTACGATCAGATGTAGGAGAAAAGTGCGTTTAGGAGCCCCTTTCTCCATACATTGTTACTCTTGAATTGATTCGTGAGATTTGCGATCGCTCTTTCCCAGTTTAGTTTAGTAGGGCTCGCTGGTTCTCCAAATCCCCTGGAGTATTTTAAGAAAAAAAGTGGGATCATTTCTATTTCATAGGGGATCAAGCAAGGTGTTGATTTCTCTTTTCAAATAAAGGTCTTCTTCGAAAGAACCAGAGTTAGCCGAGTAGCTCGAGCAGGAGTTTCTTAAAAGCGTCAAACCAGAAACAGAATACCTAGGTCGCAAGGCAAGAGAGGACGGAACCCCACTTCGACTCACCAAGGAGAAGGTCAGTACTTTTATATCGTTTCTTCTGAAGTGATATGGATCAATCAATGCCTGGACTGGGTGGGTGGGGGCGTCGGCCCACGGGAAAACGTTTGCGGATGCGACCATGATCGAAGCAGATCGAAACATTCAGCTGTCGACGGACAAACTTTGCCGAAACGTCGACCGCAAACGAAGGATGGCCAGGCCCCGGTTCCCAGGGTTAGAGTATTCCCTATTAATGAATATTATAAGCCTACTCAAATCAGAACTAAACTAGTTGATTCTCTTTCGCTTATCGGCCGGCCGGCTTTAAGCAACCTTCGCATTTCCTGCTGAGATCCCAAGTCTCCAAGTGGGCCCTCTTGGCCACCTGCGACCTTGGCTTTTTAGAGAATCCCGCTCCTGTGTCGTGGGACTTGTAGCTCGGCAGTCCCCCGGGTGGGTTTGTTTATCCTTCCAGTTTCGAGTGTCTTCTTGGATAGTTATAGCGGCCATAGGCGCAAGATGTACCTTGTGGGGGGGGCGGCGGTCCCCTGGACATAGTCCTTTCAGGCAGGGGCCGTTTAGTCCATGGTCCATTAGATGGTCGGTGCAAGGCCAGAAATTGGAACACATTGATTCTGCTCGTTCCCGTCCTTCGCTTCAGGGCCTGTCTCTCGGTGTGGTCAGTACTCCATACTGTCGGGCAGCGAAGCTTACACTTGTTCATAATTATGACGGTTCGCCAGGGCCTCTTTCCTCTTCCCTTTTCTGCTCACTCGTAGGGGTCCGGACCCCCACAAAGGGGGAGGGAGTCGACTGAGCATCTCAGCCATTGGCGGTAATTTCGCCCGCATCCGATCCCCAATCTTGTTCACCCCGGATGATCGTGTTGGGTGATCTTTTGACCTCGTACGATCGTGTCGGTGAGCAACAGCCGCTTCGTCACAGTACTGACTTATGGGCTACGGTTCACACTTGGCCAAGTAGCCTACAAGGACTCCCGAGAGCCAGAAGTATTGAAGGAATGGCCATAGGATGGGCGGCATCATGGGGGGGACATCGTAAGGATTTGCGATCGCTCTTTCCCAGTTTAGTTTAGTAAGGGCTCGCTGGTTCTCCAAATCCCCTGGAGTATTTTAAGAAAAAAAGTGGGATCATTTCTATTTCATAGGGGATCAAGCAAGGTGTTGATTTCTCTTTTCAAATAAAGGTCTTCTTCGAAAGAACCAGAGTTAGCCGAGTAGCTCGAGCAGGAGTTTCTTAAAAGCGTCAAACCAGAAACAGAATACCTAGGTCGCAAGGCAAGAGAGGACGGAACCCCACTTCGACTCACCAAGGAGAAGGTCAGTACTTTTATATCGTTTCTTCTGAAGTGATATGGATCAATCAATGCCTGGACTGGGTGGGTGGGGGCGTCGGCCCACGGGAAAACGTTTGCGGATGCGACCATGAATCGAAGCAGATCGAAACATTCAGCTGTCGACGGACAAACTTTGCCGAAACGTCGACCGCAAACGAAGGATGGCCAGGCCCCGGTTCCCAGTTTAGTTTAGTAAGGGCTCGCTGGTTCTCCAAATCCCCTGGAGTATTTTAAGAAAAAAAGTGGGATCATTTCTATTTCATAGGGGATCAAGCAAGGTGTTGATTTCTCTTTTCAAATAAAGGTCTTCTTCGAAAGAACCAGAGTTAGCCGAGTAGCTCGAGCAGGAGTTTCTTAAAAGCGTCAAACCAGAAACAGAATACCTAGGTCGCAAGGCAAGAGAGGACGGAACCCCACTTCGACTCACCAAGGAAGAAGGAAGAAAGATCGATCGTCAACGCTTCCAACGTCCGTAGGAACTGCCGGAACTAGAGGACTCTGTAAGACCCCATTCCTGTCTACCTCTCTGAATCCTCCGTTTTCGGAGCAGTAGAGACTCACGTTTTAGCCGCTTCATCTGAAAGAGGGCTTACAGAAGTACAGCACCAGAAAGTGACAATAGGCAAATCAAGAGAAATGCAAGAAAAAGAGGAAACTCCCTTGACTATTCAAAAAATGACCAGACGTACGATCAGATGTAGGAGAAAAGTGCGTTTAGGAGCCCCTTTCTCCATACATTGTTTACTCTTGAATTGATTCGTGAGATTTGCGATCGCTCTTTCCCAGTTTAGTTTAGTAAGGGCTCGCTGGTTCTCCAAATCCCCTGGAGTATTTTAAGAAAAAAAGTGGGATCATTTCTATTTCATAGGGGATCAAGCAAGGTGTTGATTTCTCTTTTCAAATAAAGGTCTTCTTCGAAAGAACCAGAGTTAGCCGAGTAGCTCGAGCAGGAGTTTCTTAAAAGCGTCAAACCAGAAACAGAATACCTAGGTCGCAAGGCAAGAGAGGACGGAACCCCACTTCGACTCACCAAGGAGAAGGTCAGTACTTTTATATCGTTTCTTCTGAAGTGATATGGATCAATCAATGCCTGGACTGGGTGGGTGGGGGCGTCGGCCCACGGGAAAACGTTTGCGGATGCGACCATGAATCGAAGCGGATACTGGAGTGGGACCCTCCATAGCATCGGGTGACCAAGTATGCGATCCTATCTGTGCGGATTTCCCAACAGCACCAATAAGAAGTAAAATACAAATAAGAGTTATGGCATTCAATCTCATATTGCAAGAAATCCATGAATTTATGGGGGCACTAGCACGAGCAAAAAGGTGGAAAAGTCTACGTTTGAAAGAGAGTAAAACGACCCGAAATCCCAGGAGCTAATCCAAAATCACCTACTCGATTGACAAGCATAGCTTTGATAGCTGCTTATCTGCCTGAAGTCGTGTAAACCAGCAATGAATTAACAAATATGAAGCAAGACCTACTCCCTCCATCCCAGGAATAATTGAAGAGAGTTATCCCCAGTCACCAACATTGGCATAAAAAAAGTAAGAATGGATAAATAACACAGAAATCTAGGGTTATGCTGATCCTCGGACATATATGAAATGGAATAAAGATGGACCAAGCAACTTATGGATGTAACCACAATTAACATCACTACGGTCGGACTATCGAACACGGAGTCAGAAGTGAATTACGAGTCGGACCTATTTGCGAATCGAGCGAGCTCCCTTTGCATGCAATGATGTGGTGGTGAACTCTCATTCTAATTCAGTGCTCTCCGAACCGTGCGGGAAAGGTTTCCCATCACACGGCTCACCCAACTTGATCTTCCGCGGGAACCGTATGGTCCGAACAGGCCTGGAAAAACAGGTACGATCTCGCTTCTTTCCTTTGCCACTCAAGTGTACGGCATCTGCCGTGCTTAGGCCCCTTCTTCCCTTCCTAATGAAAGAGTCCATCGCCGGCCTTAGTAGTCTCAAATAGGGCGTGCAGGCCCGCCTCTTTTTTGGTGATTCACTCACTAACATATAGTGGAAAAGGTTGGATCAATAAAAAAAAAAAAAAAAAAAAAAAAAAAAAAAAAAAAAAAAAAAAAAAAAAAAAAAAAAAAAAAAAAAAAAAAAAAAAAAAAAAAAAAAAAAAAAAAAAAAAAAAAAAAAAAAAAAAAAAAAAAAAAAAAAAAAAAAAAAAAAAAAAAAAAAAAAAAAAAAAAAAAAAAAAAAAAAAAAAAAAAAAAAAAAAAAAAAAAAAAAAAAAAAAAAAAAAAAAAAAAAAAAAAAAAAAAAAAAAAAAAAAAAAAAAAAAAAAAAAAAAAAAAAAAAAAAAAAAAAAAAAAAAAAAAAAAAAAAAAAAAAAAAAAAAAAAAAAAAAAAAAAAAAAAAAAAAAAAAAAAAAAAAAAAAAAAAAAAAAAAAAAAAAAAAAAAAAAAAAAAAAAAAAAAAAAAAAAAAAAAAAAAAAAAAAAAAAAAAAAAAAAAAAAAAAAAAAAAAAAAAAAAAAAAAAAAAAAAAAAAAAAAAAAAAAAAAAAAAAAAAAAAAAAAAAAAAAAAAAAAAAAAAAAAAAAAAAAAAAAAAAAAAAAAAAAAAAAAAAAAAAAAAAAAAAAAAAAAAAAAAAAAAAAAAAAAAAAAAAAAAAAAAAAAAAAAAAAAAAAAAAAAAAAAAAAAAAAAAAAAAAAAAAAAAAAAAAAAAAAAAAAAAAAAAAAAAAAAAAAAAAAAAAAAAAAAAAAAAAAAAAAAAAAAAAAAAAAAAAAAAAAAAAAAAAAAAAAAAAAAAAAAAAAAAAAAAAAAAAAAAAAAAAAAAAAAAAAAAAAAAAAAAAAAAAAAAAAAAAAAAAAAAAAAAAAAAAAAAAAAAAAAAAAAAAAAAAAAAAAAAAAAAAAAAAAAAAAAAAAAAAAAAAAAAAAAAAAAAAAAAAAAAAAAAAAAAAAAAAAAAAAAAAAAAAAAAAAAAAAAAAAAAAAAAAAAAAAAAAAAAAAAAAAAAAAAAAAAAAAAAAAAAAAAAAAAAAAAAAAAAAAAAAAAAAAAAAAAAAAAAAAAAAAAAAAAAAAAAAAAAAAAAAAAAAAAAAAAAAAAAAAAAAAAAAAAAAAAAAAAAAAAAAAAAAAAAAAAAAAAAAAAAAAAAAAAAAAAAAAAAAAAAAAAAAAAAAAAAAAAAAAAAAAAAAAAAAAAAAAAAAAAAAAAAAAAAAAAAAAAAAAAAAAAAAAAAAAAAAAAAAAAAAAAAAAAAAAAAAAAAAAAAAAAAAAAAAAAAAAAAAAAAAAAAAAAAAAAAAAAAAAAAAAAAAAAAAAAAAAAAAAAAAAAAAAAAAAAAAAAAAAAAAAAAAAAAAAAAAAAAAAAAAAAAAAAAAAAAAAAAAAAAAAAAAAAAAAAAAAAAAAAAAAAAAAAAAAAAAAAAAAAAAAAAAAAAAAAAAAAAAAAAAAAAAAAAAAAAAAAAAAAAAAAAAAAAAAAAAAAAAAAAAAAAAAAAAAAAAAAAAAAAAAAAAAAAAAAAAAAAAAAAAAAAAAAAAAAAAAAAAAAAAAAAAAAAAAAAAAAAAAAAAAAAAAAAAAAAAAAAAAAAAAAAAAAAAAAAAAAAAAAAAAAAAAAAAAAAAAAAAAAAAAAAAAAAAAAAAAAAAAAAAAAAAAAAAAAAAAAAAAAAAAAAAAAAAAAAAAAAAAAAAAAAAAAAAAAAAAAAAAAAAAAAAAAAAAAAAAAAAAAAAAAAAAAAAAAAAAAAAAAAAAAAAAAAAAAAAAAAAAAAAAAAAAAAAAAAAAAAAAAAAAAAAAAAAAAAAAAAAAAAAAAAAAAAAAAAAAAAAAAAAAAAAAAAACCTGCTACGGAACTACCAAGCAGGGGCAAAAAGACGATAAGTAGATACATAATTTCGACTTGTGATCCGGGACAACACCAACAAAATCAACCCCCCCCCCCCCCCCCCCCCCCCCCCCCCCCCCCCCCCCCCCCCCCCCCCCCCCCCCCCCCCCCCCCCCCCCCCCCCCCCCCCCCCCCCCCCCCCCCCCCCCCCCCCCCCCCCCCCCCCCCCCCCCCCCCCCCCCCCCCCCCCCCCCCCCCCCCCCCCCCCCCCCCCCCCCCCCCCCCCCCCCCCCCCCCCCCCCCCCCCCCCCCCCCCCCCCCCCCCCCCCCCCCCCCCCCCCCCCCCCCCCCCCCCCCCCCCCCCCCCCCCCCCCCCCCCCCCCCCCCCCCCCCCCCCCCCCCCCCCCCCCCCCCCCCCCCCCCCCCCCCCCCCCCCCCCCCCCCCCCCCCCCCCCCCCCCCCCCCCCCCCCCCCCCCCCCCCCCCCCCCCCCCCCCCCCCCCCCCCCCCCCCCCCCCCCCCCCCCCCCCCCCCCCCCCCCCCCCCCCCCCCCCCCCCCCCCCCCCCCCCCCCCCCCCCCCCCCCCCCCCCCCCCCCCCCCCCCCCCCCCCCCCCCCCCCCCCCCCCCCCCCCCCCCCCCCCCCCCCCCCCCCCCCCCCCCCCCCCCCCCCCCCCCCCCCCCCCCCCCCCCCCCCCCCCCCCCCCCCCCCCCCCCCCCCCCCCCCCCCCCCCCCCCCCCCCCCCCCCCCCCCCCCCCCCCCCCCCCCCCCCCCCCCCCCCCCCCCCCCCCCCCCCCCCCCCCCCCCCCCCCCCCCCCCCCCCCCCCCCCCCCCCCCCCCCCCCCCCCCCCCCCCCCCCCCCCCCCCCCCCCCCCCCCCCCCCCCCCCCCCCCCCCCCCCCCCCCCCCCCCCCCCCCCCCCCCCCCCCCCCCCCCCCCCCCCCCCCCCCCCCCCCCCCCCCCCCCCCCCCCCCCCCCCCCCCCCCCCCCCCCCCCCCCCCCCCCCCCCCCCCCCCCCCCCCCCCCCCCCCCCCCCCCCCCCCCCCCCCCCCCCCCCCCCCCCCCCCCCCCCCCCCCCCCCCCCCCCCCCCCCCCCCCCCCCCCCCCCCCCCCCCCCCCCCCCCCCCCCCCCCCCCCCCCCCCCCCCCCCCCCCCCCCCCCCCCCCCCCCCCCCCCCCCCCCCCCCCCCCCCCCCCCCCCCCCCCCCCCCCCCCCCCCCCCCCCCCCCCCCCCCCCCCCCCCCCCCCCCCCCCCCCCCCCCCCCCCCCCCCCCCCCCCCCCCCCCCCCCCCCCCCCCCCCCCCCCCCCCCCCCCCCCCCCCCCCCCCCCCCCCCCCCCCCCCCCCCCCCCCCCCCCCCCCCCCCCCCCCCCCCCCCCCCCCCCCCCCCCCCCCCCCCCCCCCCCTTGCACGGACCATATATATAGAAACAGAAAGAGAATCACCTTGATACTAAACCAGATCGAGCCCGGGATCTTCTGGAAAATGGGAAGATCTAGGATAGGCGGCCAACCTCCTGGAGAGAGCGATGTGCATGGACCAGGTGAGTAGGGATGCAGCTCCGTGGACCGCTCGTCGGGCCTGATAGGTGGTGGTATCACACCCTTCTCAAAGGAACCGTACGTGACACTCTCGCGTCATACGGCTCCGTCCCGGCATCAGGACCTCCCCTTTGACCAACAGGTCCTCGAACCTGAGATTGGTCCTCCCCCTTTACTCAATGGATAGCGTAGCGCTTTCTTTCTTTCTTGACTCCATTTCCACTAGTAGTCATAGCGAGTTTGCTATGTGGTGGAGTCTTCGTCCCCATCCCTTCGAAGGGCTACCCTCTCTTTCAATTGAGAGAAATTCCTCGCACATAATTAAGGGAGCCATTGAAAGGTGACTAAAACACCAGAAACGGCGACTACCCGAGCTAATGATAGAGGCAAGAACACTTTCCGGCCAAGTCCCATTAATTGATCATAACGATATAGTGGAAAAGGTTGGATCAATAAAAGGGGGTACTACGAGCCCTCTGCCCCACGCATCTAACCAGCTCGCGTGGTTCACCGGTTCCACCGACTAGACTCTTAGAGTGATTCAGTCGATACAGAGATGCGCTTGAAGTGGGGGGTGTGCTGTCCCTATTGGGCTGGGCCCTTCCCAAAAAGGCCCCACCGTCGGGGCATAAGCGCCCTCTTGCTACCCATATGCGAGGCGCCGTCTTAGCCTTCCCTGACCAGGATCGCTCCCACACCTGTAGCGTTCGTGATCGGCCTACTCAACTGTGTATCGATCGAAAGGCAGGGCGGCACAGCCCCCAGGGAGTGGTTATGTTAGTATGTCTCCCCTTATTCCCGACATGCTATGGTGCCCCGGGGTGGGTAGGAGCGGGTCGAGTCCGTATCGCCGCGGAACAACAGCCGCGTCCGGATCTATCTACTCGGCAATTCATCCGGTGACTTCACGGTCGCCAAAGAAACCCCAAGAAGCATCAAACATTTCCGATGAGATCCATGGAGCAATTCTTAGATAGCAAGCACTAGCTCCCAGTGACTTCATAAAAAGCAATCAAAGAGAAGATCGAAGAGAATGAAACACACGTAGTGGTGATTATAGCGCTTCCTTCTGATCCTAGAAAACGTCCGAAAAAAAAAAAAAAAAAAAAAAAAAAAAAAAAAAAAAAAAAAAAAAAAAAAAAAAAAAAAAAAAAAAAAAAAAAAAAAAAAAAAAAAAAAAAAAAAAAAAAAAAAAAAAAAAAAAAAAAAAAAAAAAAAAAAAAAAAAAAAAAAAAAAAAAAAAAAAAAAAAAAAAAAAAAAAAAAAAAAAAAAAAAAAAAAAAAAAAAAAAAAAAAAAAAAAAAAAAAAAAAAAAAAAAAAAAAAAAAAAAAAAAAAAAAAAAAAAAAAAAAAAAAAAAAAAAAAAAAAAAAAAAAAAAAAAAAAAAAAAAAAAAAAAAAAAAAAAAAAAAAAAAAAAAAAAAAAAAAAAAAAAAAAAAAAAAAAAAAAAAAAAAAAAAAAAAAAAAAAAAAAAAAAAAAAAAAAAAAAAAAAAAAAAAAAAAAAAAAAAAAAAAAAAAAAAAAAAAAAAAAAAAAAAAAAAAAAAAAAAAAAAAAAAAAAAAAAAAAAAAAAAAAAAAAAAAAAAAAAAAAAAAAAAAAAAAAAAAAAAAAAAAAAAAAAAAAAAAAAAAAAAAAAAAAAAAAAAAAAAAAAAAAAAAAAAAAAAAAAAAAAAAAAAAAAAAAAAAAAAAAAAAAAAAAAAAAAAAAAAAAAAAAAAAAAAAAAAAAAAAAAAAAAAAAAAAAAAAAAAAAAAAAAAAAAAAAAAAAAAAAAAAAAAAAAAAAAAAAAAAAAAAAAAAAAAAAAAAAAAAAAAAAAAAAAAAAAAAAAAAAAAAAAAAAAAAAAAAAAAAAAAAAAAAAAAAAAAAAAAAAAAAAAAAAAAAAAAAAAAAAAAAAAAAAAAAAAAAAAAAAAAAAAAAAAAAAAAAAAAAAAAAAAAAAAAAAAAAAAAAAAAAAAAAAAAAAAAAAAAAAAAAAAAAAAAAAAAAAAAAAAAAAAAAAAAAAAAAAAAAAAAAAAAAAAAAAAAAAAAAAAAAAAAAAAAAAAAAAAAAAAAAAAAAAAAAAAAAAAAAAAAAAAAAAAAAAAAAAAAAAAAAAAAAAAAAAAAAAAAAAAAAAAAAAAAAAAAAAAAAAAAAAAACCAATTCATTAATTAATAACCAACTCGTAAGGCAAAGAAAGAGGTGATTCCCCCCCCCCCCCCCCCCCCCCCCCCCCCCCCCCCCCCCCCCCCCCCCCCCCCCCCCCCCCCCCCCCCCCCCCCCCCCCCCCCCCCCCCCCCCCCCCCCCCCCCCCCCCCCCCCCCCCCCCCCCCCCCCCCCCCCCCCCCCCCCCCCCCCCCCCCCCCCCCCCCCCCCCCCCCCCCCCCCCCCCCCCCCCCCCCCCCCCCCCCCCCCCCCCCCCCCCCCCCCCCCCCCCCCCCCCCCCCCCCCCCCCCCCCCCCCCCCCCCCCCCCCCCCCCCCCCCCCCCCCCCCCCCCCCCCCCCCCCCCCCCCCCCCCCCCCCCCCCCCCCCCCCCCCCCCCCCCCCCCCCCCCCCCCCCCCCCCCCCCCCCCCCCCCCCCCCCCCCCCCCCCCCCCCCCCCCCCCCCCCCCCCCCCCCCCCCCCCCCCCCCCCCCCCCCCCCCCCCCCCCCCCCCCCCCCCCCCCCCCCCCCCCCCCCCCCCCCCCCCCCCCCCCCCCCCCCCCCCCCCCCCCCCCCCCCCCCCCCCCCCCCCCCCCCCCCCCCCCCCCCCCCCCCCCCCCCCCCCCCCCCCCCCCCCCCCCCCCCCCCCCCCCCCCCCCCCCCCCCCCCCCCCCCCCCCCCCCCCCCCCCCCCCCCCCCCCCCCCCCCCCCCCCCCCCCCCCCCCCCCCCCCCCCCCCCCCCCCCCCCCCCCCCCCCCCCCCCCCCCCCCCCCCCCCCCCCCCCCCCCCCCCCCCCCCCCCCCCCCCCCCCCCCCCCCCCCCCCCCCCCCCCCCCCCCCCCCCCCCCCCCCCCCCCCCCCCCCCCCCCCCCCCCCCCCCCCCCCCCCCCCCCCCCCCCCCCCCCCCCCCCCCCCCCCCCCCCCCCCCCCCCCCCCCCCCCCCCCCCCCCCCCCCCCCCCCCCCCCCCCCCCCCCCCCCCCCCCCCCCCCCCCCCCCCCCCCCCCCCCCCCCCCCCCCCCCCCCCCCCCCCCCCCCCCCCCCCCCCCCCCCCCCCCCCCCCCCCCCCCCCCCCCCCCCCCCCCCCCCCCCCCCCCCCCCCCCCCCCCCCCCCCCCCCCCCCCCCCCCCCCCCCCCCCCCCCCCCCCCCCCCCCCCCCCCCCCCCCCCCCCCCCCCCCCCCCCCCCCCCCCCCCCCCCCCCCCCCCCCCCCCCCCCCCCCCCCCCCCCCCCCCCCCCCCCCCCCCCCCCCCCCCCCCCCCCCCCCCCCCCCCCCCCCCCCCCCCCCCCCCCCCCCCCCCCCCCCCCCCCCCCCCCCCCCCCCCCCCCCCCCCCCCCCCCCCCCCCCCCCCCCCCCCCCCCCCCCCCCCCCCCCCCCCCCCCCCCCCCCCCCCCCCCCCCCCCCCCCCCCCCCCCCCCCCCCCCCCCCCCCCCCCCCCCCCCCCCCCCCCCCCCCCCCCCCCCCCCCCCCCCCCCCCCCCCCCCCCCCCCCCCCCCCCCCCCCCCCCCCCCCCCCCCCCCCCCCCCCCCCCCCCCCCCCCCCCCCCCCCCCCCCCCCCCCCCCCCCCCCCCCCCCCCCCCCCCCCCCCCCCCCCCCCCCCCCCCCCCCCCCCCCCCCCCCCCCCCCCCCCCCCCCCCCCCCCCCCCCCCCCCCCCCCCCCCCCCCCCCCCCCCCCCCCCCTTCTAAAATAGTCAGGCTTATCTTTATAGGCTTACAAACGGAAGGCAAGCCACTTTGAATAGGGACACACGTTTTGAAAACGGCCAAGAGGTCCAGAAAAAGGCAAGAAATCCAAAAAAAAATGACAAAAGAAAGAAGGGTGTGAAGTGAAATAAGGCCTAGCTGTAAGTACTTCCCTGGTATCCAACAAAAAGTGAACTTTGGTTTCATTCCTTTTGCTCTAAGTATACACCTTGAAAGCCAGTGATTACGGACAAAGAAGTAGATGCTCAAGCCCGCAATAGAAAGAGTTTGGGGAGCCCTTCACTCATTAGTGCAATCTAAAGCGGAATAGCCTTGAAATGGATTCGCAGTATTAGAGCGAGAAAGTAATTCAAACCTGTTTTCACTCTAAAGAGAGCCTATTCGAGAACAGCAAGAAGAGAGTTCTCTTTCAAGCGTTTAATCCTTGGCTCGCATACAAACAAAACCCAACCCGCTTAAGCTCCGGTCTTCGAACTCTCTACAATCTTCCCCCTATTGAATAGCGTACTCCTTCTCCTTCCTCTTTAAGCTAGGCCCCTGTCCACTAGGCTCCCCGCTAGCAGGAACCCAAACAAAGAAGAGAAGGGTCCTTTCGAGATCCGAAGAAAAGAAAGGGTATAGAGTCTTTCCAAAGACTCCTCTCCCGGGTCGGTGCGGGAATTCTCGAGGGCACGGGCTCCCTGTCCCCCGTTGGATCAAGGACAGACATTATACGTAGAATATCCACCTCGAATAGGTCTTCGGCTTGAATACGGGTCAAATAGAGGACCTCGGCAGCCGGTCAAGATAGATGGGGTCTTTGGCTAAGAGCCTCCGTTGCTCAAGTCGATCGAGTAGCAGGAGCACCCATATACAACTACCTAGGGGGGACCAGTTCTCTTTATGATGATGATCTAGAACTCATTCATAATCATCCGGAAAGCAGCAGAGCAAGCGGTTTGGTACCCAGTAACGGGCGGACCGGCCATCGTAAGACCCAACTCCACTTAGAAGTAGGTAGGTCAAAAAATCTCTTTCTTTCTCCACAACCCAAAAACATTTTTCCCAACTTTCTGTTGGTAGACAAAGAACTGCCAACCCACCCTGTATCTCCCTAGCTAGTAGTATCCTGCTGCCTACTAGATCCCGAAAGTGAATAGCCAGCATACATAGAGCTTGATCTAAGAGAAGGAATGAGACGTGAGAGCAAGTTAGAGGAGAGTGAAGCGAAGCTTGTTGTGAATAGGCTACTAGACTAGATAAGAGAGAATTCTCGTATGGAGCCCCACTAACCAATTCATTAATTAATAACCAACTCGTAAAGGCAAAGAAAGAGGTGATTCCCCTTTTCAAAAGCTAAAGACAAAAGAAAGAAGGGTGTGAAGTGAAATAAGGCCTAGCTGTAAGTACTTCCCTGGTATCCAACAAAAAGTGAACTTTGGTTTCATTCCTTTTGCTCTAAGTATACACCTTGAAAGCCAGTGATTACGGACAAAGAAGTAGATGCTCAAGCCCGCAATAGAAAGAGTTTGGGGAGCCCTTCACTCATTAGTGCAATCTAAAGCGGAATAGCCTTGAAATGGATTCGCAGTATTAGAGCGAGAAAGTAATTCAAACCTGTTTTCACTCTAAAGAGAGCCTATTCGAGAACAGCAAGAAGAGAGTTCTCTTTCAAGCGTTTAATCCTTGGCTCGCATACAAACAAAACCCAACCCGCTTAAGCTCCGGTCTTCGAACTCTCTACAATCTTCCCCCTATTGAATAGCGTACTCCTTCTCCTTCCTCTTTAAGCTAGGCCCCTGTCCACTAGGCTCCCCGCTAGCAGGAACCCAAACAAAGAAAGAAAGAAGAAATCGAAACCCCCCCCTCTAAATAGTCAGGCTTACTTATAGCTACAAGAGCAAGCCACTTTGAATAGGAAGTATGAACAGGCAAGAGTCAGAAAAGCAAGAATCAAAAATGACAAGAGAAAGGAGGCACTCAAGCTGGCTCTTCTAACTGGAACCGATACCGAACCCGAACCCGCTGACTGTCCAATTTACATTGCGCCCTTCCTTTGCCATGGTGATTCCTAGCTGACAGAGGAGTAGCCTAGGGGCAGGACAGACCTTAGTTAGCGCATCCGTTTTCTTTCTTCCATCCAGCTGGCTGATTTCCGATCTCTCCGGATTCCGATCCGTTGGTAAGTCAGTCTACGATTCCTTGCTTGAGTCCGCATCCCCTATTGGCTTGATTGCATATTCTTATTCGACTTATCTTATCCGTTTCTAAAGTTTCATTCAAGTCCTCACTCCTACGCCTAAACTCATTTATCCTGAACTCTGCTCGTATTACCGGAACCAGGAAAAAAAAAAGAAGCAAGGCCAATTCATTCCATAAGACTTCTGGCCTGGAAGGGCAGATGCATTTCTAGTTTGGAGGGGAGAGCTCGAGCCTTACCTTACCCCAAACAAAAAAAAAAGGCAATAAACTGACATTCAAGAGGGCAAACCTGTATGAGGATTTCAAACTTGACTTTCCTGTTTACTCATTGGATTCACTCAAGATGAAAACTAGCCTACTTACTTCTTTAGACCTTGTCCCAGTAACCAGATAACTTAACTGGCTTGCTAGCCCAAGATCCCCTATAATAGAAGAAATTGACCTTGCCTTATAAACTTCTTTATATCGAGGGATGAGCATTCGGGCCTCTAAAGCAAGATTCAAATGTCCTGTTGGATAAGGAGACCTAAAACACCAGTCAAGGTTTTCAGGTCGGTAACAAAGGGCCATCATTCTTTTTCAGTCTGCGCATGAATGATCCACTTGCCGCCGCTGACGTGACCATCCCCAATAGATATGCCTAGATCGGTGGCAGATCCACTATAGGGAGAATGTGTTGGGAGACGACCTCCCGCCGCGGTAGTATGAGCCTTCTATTTCCTTGATGTTACACAGGATGCGCAACGGAGGGTAGTACGAGGTGGGGTAAAATATGGTGGGGAGCATTACATTAGAAAGAATAGAAAGATATGTTCAAAAGAACGAACCAAGGATGACCTCGGCGTATCGGTTGGTGTTCCGGCCTTTAACCTGCTTAGCCAAGCTCCCCCGCCTTCACGCCCAGGTGAAAGCCTTACCTCTATTCCTTAATGAAAAGGAATAAGAGCATATAGCTACAATGCCTAAGAGAATCCGGTCTTTCTTCTTTTCTAAAGCTTTGAAAAGGACAGATTCACGTCCTGCACATTCTTCCAATCGACATGAGGACCACCGCCTTCAACTAAATAAAGCAAGAGACAGCTAGCCGGCATAAGGCTCTTTTCGTTAAAGAAAGGCAGTCAAGAAAGCGAGTACGAGTTCGTGACCTAATAGAATCGTTTTTTTTGATCCCTTCTATACTATATAGGGTAAGGTAAGAAAGCTATCATACGTGATTCCACTAGACTTGAAAGCAAATGAAAGAAACCGGAAGGCCCTACTGTATGTAACCTATAAGATCTGGAGTAGCTCCCTTATCTCATTGCTTACTAAGCGCAAACAAAGAGTTCAAGCATTTAGTTATCAATTAACCAATCATTTGATCATGAAGACACTTCCTTTTCTTATCTATCTTTCTTACACAAGAGATTGCTGAAAAAATCCTTGAGCAAGAAGTCTAGCATCACATCGATGTGGTGCAATGGTTGCTTTGGTTTCAGTCTTTTCAATGGTTAGATAAGATTATGAGTGCAAGTGCATATCAGATCATGAGCGGGACGTTTTTTCAATCGGGTGGTGACAAGAATTGAAATGAGATATCAGAAAATCCAACTTCTTTTCAGAATCTGAAAGTCGTCGAAGAAAACCATGCATTTCTCTTTAAGAATAAAGGAATAGGTGAAAAAAGAGTAGCGAATGCCCTTGATTCTCGCGAAGATCCTCGAGCACCCTCTTCTTGTATTGAGGGAGGGAGTTCTCCCAACCAAATTCCTCTAGCTCTAGGCTTTCGTTTACAAGGATAGCAAGAACTTCACCATCACACTCAAAGCCAAAGTCACATAAGAGCTTTCCTATCCGTTTTCTTTTGAGAGAGGAAGTAGAAAGCCACAAGTACCGTACCCCATATTCATTCCAGAGGTACTCACATTGAACCTTTGATTTTGAAGAATAGGTAAACCACCACTTTCCGCTTGCTTTTGCTTTCTTTAGGAGCATACTCGTTTGTAGATTCAAATGTCTATCTTTGGTTACATATGCAATATCTCATTTTGTACTTTATAGAACAGAACTCTAACTCGACTTATTAGTCGTCTTTAGAGTTCTGTACAGGTTCCCTACTAGTCTGTGGACTGTTCCCTATTGATATAAAAGGACTTTGAGTAGTTCCTATTAGGAATGCCCTGACTTGATTGAATGATTGGTTGGATTGAATAGCTAGGCCTATCTTTGTACGATGAAGAAGCCAACCGTACTCAGATAGCCTTTTCAAAATGGAGAAAAGAATTAGTGACTGTCGATTACTACCTGCCCCTAAGCCTGACTGCCTTCTTTCTTTCTCTATGCCATGCCTACCTGAAACCATCCCTCTACTCTAGGGGGTGTACACAGACCAGCGAGATAGTCATTCTTACACCGCTCCTTTAGCTACAGTGACTTTATTCTATTAGGTGTCATGCAAACTGTAATTGAGAAATGGAGTCTTAGCTCTTTAAGTACAGGAGGATAATAGGCTATGTAAGTATAGGAAGAAAGCTATTGAGATTTTGATAGCCGCTTTCCCTTATCGAGCTAGTTAGCAATCCCTTCTTAAACCCTGTTCCCAGGCCTATGATCAAGTAGATAATCATCTTCCATTTTAGTGGAAGTTGCAGGCCAATTCCTTCTATGGTTCCAGCATTGGTCAAGGCAGTTCTCTTACAACCTATCCTACCTTCTCTCGATTACAGAATAAGCATATCTTCTGCTATAACCGACATTGATCTAGTTCTCTTTCTATCTAGAGGATAGATAGAGAAGCAAGGTTTTTCTCACTACTGGCAAGAAGCCTTAAGAGAAGAAGAAGCCATTTCTAGCTGGGACCTAGCCTTCTTTCTTTCTCTATGCCATGCCTACCTGAAACCATCCCTCTACTCTAGGGGGTGTACACAGACCAGCGAGATAGTCATTCTTACACCGCTCCTTTAGCTACAGTGACTTTATTCTATTAGGTGTCATGCAAACTGTAATTGAGAAATGGAGTCTTAGCTCTTTAAGTACAGGAGGATAATAGGCTATGTAAGTATAGGAAGAAAGCTATTGAGATTTTGATAGCCGCTTTCCCTTATCGAGCTAGTTAGCAATCCCTTCTTAAACCCTGTTCCCAGGCCTATGATCAAGTAGATAATCATCTTCCATTTTAGTGGAAGTTGCAGGCCAATTCCTTCTATGGTTCCAGCATTGGTCAAGGCAGTTCTCTTACAACCTATCCTACCTTCTCTCGATTACAGAATAAGCATATCTTCTGCTATAACCGACATTGATCTAGTTCTCTTTCTATCTAGAGGATAGATAGAGAAGCAAGGTTTTTCTCACTACTGGCAAGAAGCCTTAAGAGAAGAAGAAGCCATTTCTAGCTGGGACCTAGCCTTCTTTCTCTTTGTAGTTGGGATAGCGGGCAGGATTCTTAGATGTGGCTTCTAGACGAGGAGCTGAGGATAGAGGTAGAAAGTCTTCTCTTTATGACTTCCCTTGAGCTTTTCCTTCATGCACTGGGGGAGACTTCTAAGCTTCTTTTCTTGGCGATGTAACTGCGTGACTTTCTGGATGATGGATAGAGCAATAAGGAATGCATTCAAAGAGGATGTCATCCTTTCCTTCCTTCTCCATCGTACAAGACTTGTAGTTGATTAAGGCTCTACTTGATTGAATTTGGATTCGAGTTTTCACTAGTATGCGAAATGTATGGTTGATAGGGCTCTTACCTACTCAATGTTTAGAAAGGAAGATTACCGAAGGAGTGAGTGAACGTAGTTGAACGGTGCAAGCAGCAAGCGGGACAAGATCAAGTGTTGTGGTTTAATGAATCGAAGGAAATGTTGCCGGCTCTTTCGTCACAGCCATCAAGCTAACAAGAAGACGACTAAGCCTATTCGCCCCACAAAGAGGTCGCCTTCGGGACTTCTTAACAAGGAAAACAGATTCTCACCTCACCAAGGAATTCCTTTCCTTATCGAGCTAGTTAGCAATCCCTTCTTAAACCCTGTTCCCAGGCCTATGATCAAGTAGATAATCATCTTCCATTTTAGTGGAAGTTGCAGGCCAATTCCTTCTATGGTTCCAGCATTGGTCAAGGCAGTTCTCTTACAACCTATCCTACCTTCTCTCGATTACAGAATAAGCATATCTTCTGCTATAACCGACATTGATCTAGTTCTCTTTCTATCTAGAGGATAGATAGAGAAGCAAGGTTTTTCTCACTACTGGCAAGAAGCCTTAAGAGAAGAAGAAGCCATTTCTAGCTGGGACCTAGCCTTCTTTCTCTTTGTAGTTGGGATAGCGGGCAGGATTCTTAGATGTGGCTTCTAGACGAGGAGCTGAGGATAGAGGTAGAAAGTCTTCTCTTTATGACTTCCCTTGAGCTTTTCCTTCATGCACTGGGGGAGACTTCTAAGCTTCTTTTCTTGGCGATGTAACTGCGTGACTTTCTGGATGATGGATAGAGCAATAAGGAATGCATTCAAAGAGGATGTCATCCTTTCCTTCCTTCTCCATCGTACAAGACTTGTAGTTGATTAAGGCTCTACTTGATTGAATTTGGATTCGAGTTTTCACTAGTATGCGAAATGTATGGTTGATAGGGCTCTTACCTACTCAATGTTTAGAAAGGAAGATTACCGGAAGGAGTGAGTGAACGTAGTTGAACGGTGCAAGCAGCAAGCGGGACAAGATCAAGTGTTGTGGTTTAATGAATCGAAGGAAATGTTGCCGGCTCTTTCGTCACAGCCATCAAGCTAACAAGAAGACGACTAAGCCTATTCGCCCCACAAAGAGGTCGCCTTCGGGACTTCTTAACAAGGAAAACAGATTCTCACCTCACCAAGGCATAGATAGGCAAGAGCGAAGAGAGAGAAAGAAAAGTCAGTAACGGCGGAGCATAAGTTATATAGCTACATTCTACTTCCCGGTTCTTTTACCAGCCAGCCTACGGCACCTGAGCATCCGCATGACGTTCTCATATGATCCTGTGACGGGGCTTAGGCAGTTTTACAGAATGGTATCGTCAAGCAAGAAGGCAAAGGTGGGCCTCTCGAGAATGAAAGGAAAGGCAGGAAAGATATTCGACATAGACCGACCGAAGCCAATCCTTCATCCAGTTCCTGTGGTTTGTCTTTGAGAACTTGACTTTACGAGTATCCATTTGAATTTGAGCTCGACTGGAGGTATTGAAGTTCTTTCATTTACTTTACTTTCTGCTATTTCAGATGGAAAGGATGAAATTGAACCTGCTTTCCTGTAGTGGAATTTCCGGGACTGTGCTTAGTAAGCGCTTTTAGTCATCTGTTTGCTTGTACGATTGGGTTTGTGTTCAGTCTACCTATAGCTAATGAAGTCAGCCTTGCTTGAAGGAAATAGAAAGATAGTCAATCCGGATTGACTTAAGACTTTGAAGTAGGCGAATCCGCTGCTCCTGCTCCAGAGTCAGGAGTGGAAGGCGTCAGGATCTCAACCACTGATTTTGCACAGAATAAGTGGTAATTCGTTAATAGCACGGATCGAAGAGAAGGATGGGATTGGGTTCAGTTAAGGTAACCTAGAGGGTGGGTGAAAGCCTAATTTCAATCGAGCTTGCATCTTAGTACGAAAGTCTTGTTGGTAAGATCTTTCACTTTAAGTTCAGGTTTTTTCCAAAGTGAAATGCAATCGCCAGTTACTGCTCTCTTGGTTCTTTCTTCGCTTCGAGCGATCTAGAATGAGAAGATCCTCTAGCTGGGCTTCTTGTAATCCCTCCTTTAGATAGGTACTGATACTACAAGGTTGTTTTTGGGATGCTTCTGGTACTCCAAATCCCCTTATCCTTCTTCTGAGCTAGTTCCCCCCTGGGGTTTGATATTCAATGGAAGTTGTTAGTTTTTATCCAAGCAAGACAGTTTCAATAGGGAGAGTATAAGTACTAAACGGACTCTCAGTAGAAGTCTTTTGACCCCTGAAAGAACCTCCTGGGAAGTGGATTCACTTATAGACCCTGTAGTTTGATTTGTATAAGTCTCCATAAGAGTCTTCTCAAAAGTGCCCCCCATATCCTATAAATTCAAAGAAAAAGCGCCCAAAAGACGAATAGTTAGCCGCCTTAATAAAGATAAAGACCCGAAAGGACTCAATCAATCGCAACACAATGGGGGAGGAACGGGCATAGGCCCTTGTTGATACAGGAGCAACCCAGAACTGCATATCCGAGGGGAAAGTCAAGCGCTTGGGGCTGAAAACAGAAAGGGACACCAGCCGCATCAAGGCCGTTCACTCTGCCGCGAAAGCAATCCATGGCATTGGACGATATAATGTCAAGAGGCCTTTGAGGACTTAAAGAGAGACATCATGCATTGATTAGTAATGTCCGGTGCTGGCCTTTCCGGATCATGCTAAGCCGTTCGAGATAGATACCGATGCTTCGGACTATGCCATCGGTGGAGTTCTTATGCAAGCAAGAGGGCACCTAATCGCCTATAAGAGCCGTAAGCTCAATGAGACCGAGCGGAAATACACAGTACAAGAAAAGGAGAGAACCGCCATAGTTTACTGTCTACGCACTTGGAGACACTATCTGCTCGGCGTTGTCCGAACGGCCGCTATTTCCAAACACAGAAGAAGCTCAGCCCTAAGCAAGCAGCAAGGTGGCAAGACTTCTTGGCTGAGTTCGATATGTGTATCGAGTATAAGCCAGGACATCTAGTGGCTGATGCGTTAAGTCGGAAAGCAGAGCTTGTGAGCTTGAAGCAGCTACAGGACGATTTTTTTTTTTTTTTTTTTTTTTTTTTTTTTTTTTTTTTTTTTTTTTTTTTTTTTTTTTTTTTTTTTTTTTTTTTTTTTTTTTTTTTTTTTTTTTTTTTTTTTTTTTTTTTTTTTTTTTTTTTTTTTTTTTTTTTTTTTTTTTTTTTTTTTTTTTTTTTTTTTTTTTTTTTTTTTTTTTTTTTTTTTTTTTTTTTTTTTTTTTTTTTTTTTTTTTTTTTTTTTTTTTTTTTTTTTTTTTTTTTTTTTTTTTTTTTTTTTTTTTTTTTTTTTTTTTTTTTTTTTTTTTTTTTTTTTTTTTTTTTTTTTTTTTTTTTTTTTTTTTTTTTTTTTTTTTTTTTTTTTTTTTTTTTTTTTTTTTTTTTTTTTTTTTTTTTTTTTTTTTTTTTTTTTTTTTTTTTTTTTTTTTTTTTTTTTTTTTTTTTTTTTTTTTTTTTTTTTTTTTTTTTTTTTTTTTTTTTTTTTTTTTTTTTTTTTTTTTTTTTTTTTTTTTTTTTTTTTTTTTTTTTTTTTTTTTTTTTTTTTTTTTTTTTTTTTTTTTTTTTTTTTTTTTTTTTTTTTTTTTTTTTTTTTTTTTTTTTTTTTTTTTTTTTTTTTTTTTTTTTTTTTTTTTTTTTTTTTTTTTTTTTTTTTTTTTTTTTTTTTTTTTTTTTTTTTTTTTTTTTTTTTTTTTTTTTTTTTTTTTTTTTTTTTTTTTTTTTTTTTTTTTTTTTTTTTTTTTTTTTTTTTTTTTTTTTTTTTTTTTTTTTTTTTTTTTTTTTTTTTTTTTTTTTTTTTTTTTTTTTTTTTTTTTTTTTTTTTTTTTTTTTTTTTTTTTTTTTTTTTTTTTTTTTTTTTTTTTTTTTTTTTTTTTTTTTTTTTTTTTTTTTTTTTTTTTTTTTTTTTTTTTTTTTTTTTTTTTTTTTTTTTTTTTTTTTTTTTTTTTTTTTTTTTTTTTTTTTTTTTTTTTTTTTTTTTTTTTTTTTTTTTTTTTTTTTTTTTTTTTTTTTTTTTTTTTTTTTTTTTTTTTTTTTTTTTTTTTTTTTTTTTTTTTTTTTTTTTTTTTTTTTTTTTTTTTTTTTTTTTTTTTTTTTTTTTTTTTTTTTTTTTTTTTTTTTTTTTTTTTTTTTTTTTTTTTTTTTTTTTTTTTTTTTTTTTTTTTTTTTTTTTTTTTTTTTTTTTTTTTTTTTTTTTTTTTTTTTTTTTTTTTTTTTTTTTTTTTTTTTTTTTTTTTTTTTTTTTTTTTTTTTTTTTTTTTTTTTTTTTTTTTTTTTTTTTTTTTTTTTTTTTTTTTTTTTTTTTTTTTTTTTTTTTTTTTTTTTTTTTTTTTTTTTTTTTTTTTTTTTTTTTTTTTTTTTTTTTTTTTTTTTTTTTTTTTTTTTTTTTTTTTTTTTTTTTTTTTTTTTTTTTTTTTTTTTTTTTTTTTTTTTTTTTTTTTTTTTTTTTTTTTTTTTTTTTTTTTTTTTTTTTTTTTTTTTTTTTTTTTTTTTTTTTTTTTTTTTTTTTTTTTTTTTTTTTTTTTTTTTTTTTTTTTTTTTTTTTTTTTTTTTTTTTTTTTTTTTTTTTTTTTTTTTTTTTTTTTTTTTTTTTTTTTTTTTTTTTTTTTTTTTTTTTTTTTTTTTTTTTTTTTTTTTTTTTTTTTTTTTTTTTTTTTTTTTTTTTTTTTTTTTTTTTTTTTTTTTTTTTTTTTTTTTTTTTTTTTTTTTTTTTTTTTTTTTTTTTTTTTTTTTTTTTTTTTTTTTTTTTTTTTTTTTTTTTTTTTTTTTTTTTTTTTTTTTTTTTTTTTTTTTTTTTTTTTTTTTTTTTTTTTTTTTTTTTTTTTTTTTTTTTTTTTTTTTTTTTTTTTTTTTTTTTTTTTTTTTTTTTTTTTTTTTTTTTTTTTTTTTTTTTTTTTTTTTTTTTTTTTTTTTTTTTTTTTTTTTTTTTTTTTTTTTTTTTTTT
>JAJTVD010000862.1:0-20986 GCA_022432975.1 Begonia masoniana | reverse complement strand
CCAAAAGAGTTGAACGTATCAGCAAACGAGGTTGAATGCTCCATGCCATTTTGTTTAAGAACCTAAGTTATCCATTTCACATTATAGTTTGTCTTGAAGTGATGAGAATGACGTGTAATTGAGACCCCAACACTTTCATGGGCGAGTAATTAAGACTTAGTAACTGCGTTGATGAAGCATAAGAACTTCCTTCAATTGATTTGTTCCTAAAGAGTTGAACGTTATCCAGAACTTAGGTTGATGTTACATACTTGGGTTAGAACCTAAGTTATCATTTTCACATTCGAGGTTTTAACTTGATGATAAGAACGACGTGTATTAAGGACCCAACAACCTTCAGGACAATATAGACTTAGTATGCGTTTGATGAGCATAAGAACTTCACTTCAATCGATATGTTCCAAAAGATTGAACATATCAACCAAATTAGGTTGAGTGTTACATGACTTGTGGTTAGAAACTATGTTTATCCAGTTCACATTCGAGGTTTTAACTTAAGTGATCGAGAACGACGTGTATTGAAGCACAAAAACAACGCTCTAAATCTCAATGCAAACTACGGCAGCGACTACTACCGCGCCAATTCCAAATCGTGTGTAGATAATTGTTGTCATGGCGTTTTCACTGTCTAGAAGGCATAAGCTATTACCTTGCCATCTTGCATCAACACATCAACCGAGACCAAGCTTTGGAAGGCATCACAATAGATTGCTAAACTTTCCATTATCACGGGACTGTTTAGTATTGGAGCATTGTTTAGTCTTTGCTTCAGGTCTGAAAACTATTCTCACATTCTTCAGTCCACAGATAACTTCATACTTCAGGTTTTTCCTTGTTAACCGAGTGATGGGTGTTGCGATCTTCGAGAACCTTTAATAAGTTCCTATAATAAATCCCTGCTATCCAAGAACTTCGATATCTGTAGCATTCTTTTCTTTCTTCGGTTGGGGCCACTCCTTAACTGCTTGGAACCTTATGAATCGACATATATCCATCTCCCGAGATCACGTGACTAATAAAGTGAACTCTGTCCAACCAAACCACACTTGGAAAACTTGGCATAAAGTTGATGTTTCTTAGTACTCTCGATACCAAGGTCAGATGCTTGCATGATCATATTTAGTACGTGAAAAAAATAGATTTAAGATATCATCATAACACTATGACAAATTTATTTAATATTTCGTGTAACACTCTATTCATAAGGTCCATGAAGGCTGCTGGTTCTTTGTTGATCCAAAAGATCATTACTAAGACTCATATGTCCATACCTGTACAAAGCCAGTTCTTTGGATATTTCGGATATTTGACTTTCAATGGTACTAACTATACCTTAGGTCAATCTGGAGAAAACTCCGACCATTAAGCTGGTTGAATAAATCATACATCCTTGGCATTGATACTTGTTTCTTGATAGTTAATTATTCAATTCTCGTAATCACGCACATACCGTGGGGGGATTCATCCTGTCTTCTTGACAAATAACTGGTGCACCCCACGGTGAAAGCTTGGCGGCTTATGACCTATCTTAAGTTCCGTAGGTGCTACTTATAGGTATTCTTAGATCAGTCTCGGTGCTGGGTAACATTACCACAAATTCAATTCCCTTCTGGCGGCAAGCCCAGGCATGGTCCTCGATAATACTTCTGAAAAATCTTGGACAACTAAGACATTTTGGGACGCAATTTTCCTACAATCTGTGTGTTCTATAGCATGGCCAAAAAGCTTAATACTCCCCGCAGGGAGAGGGTCTACAATTGACTGATAGGAGTCATACCAGACATCTCCTACCTTTTTAAAAGCTGGAAAGGTATGGCCAAAAACATGGGGTGGAAACCTAACAATTCCAGTCCTACAATCGATTGTAGCATAATGCTTGAACAACACAATCCATTCCTAGGATTACAATCAAATCCATTAGTCATAATAATGAGATCAGAAGGTAGATCGTGTCCCACTAACACAACACTATCAGCATCATTGGTTAGAGTAGCATGTGTTCACCAGAGGGTACGGAGTTAAACACGTGATCAGTAGGGGTAAAACTGTACATTACCTTGACAGCAAACGCAGACGCTTAAATGATTGTCGCACCATAATCTATTAAAGTGAAGCAGATATAAGTTAATCAATATGGGACCTGGCCACTACAGCGGGCTGATCTTCATCACCCGACTCCATCATAGAGAATACCTCGGCTTCCACTGGCAGGGCCATGCTTGAAAGCTGGGCAAGTCTCTGTGAATATTGTCCAACTTATTATAGTTGTAGCATTGAATGACTATGGGTTTGAGAATCCTTGAATGTGTGTCTTTAACTCCCAGAGTTATCTGAACCCGGTTCGTCACACCATACCCGTACATGACCAAAATTTCACCGTATATTTTATTTTATTTTATTGACAATTGACATAAGCGGAACTTCAAACCAATAATATTCGAAAACTTGCAGCTGAAATCATTTAAGTAAAAAATGGGTTAAACAAAAACTATTGGACAAGGTTGAATCTCAATTAGAGTTTTTGGGAATAATCGGCAAAAGGAATAAAGGATTAAAATCGCAGAACACTTGATAGGTTTCAAAAGTCAAGCGCACGCCGCTGGACAAAGTCAACAAAAGGTGGAAACAGAAAACAAAAGAATCATCCCGTGGCAAAATGACCCAAATACGCTATACACCTTCGGTGGACGTCAGCCGGATGATCGGACCGCTTACAGCATCCACGGGGCTAGACGACAAAACACTTCTCACATCTTGGTAGATTATCATACGACAATCAACGGTCCCAAAAACTACAAAAATTTCCTACAACTTCGGTGGATTAACACACGCATCCACGGTCACTAAACGACAAAACATCCCTACATCTTCTGGTGGATTACCACACACGACATCCACGGTCACTAAACGACAAAGTTCGTTCTATATCACCGATGGCTGCCACTAAAGAATCTTCCGCATTAGACAACAGAACAACAACTAAAACCTATAGAAAAAGAATTTATCACTTCACTAAAACCATTCAAAAACATTTCAAACCATCACATACTAAAGTTCAGTGAGTAGTGGTGAGTGCCAAACATTAAATCCCAACAGAATACTATAACAGGAAAATCGCGAAATTGTATCAAAACATTGAAACACTTCTGAATAAAAATCCAAATAATTAAGTGACTACTGCCAACTAACACTTGCACACTATCAGACAACAGTTAACTGCCTCATCAGTTGACAGGCCGAGGCATGAATGTTGACTCCTCCAACACATCTAATATCTGTGCAATCAGGAACTCACCTGCAGTAGCCTCAACACCTATATAACAAACTCATCTATTAGCCTCATGCCTAAGTAAGTAACGTGTTAATGAAAGAACAGTGAATAATCTTAAAATTCATAATCTGCAATTTCTCTTGTCGAGATCAGTTGTTCATGTTTAGTTTCTGGTCAGAGCCCCTGTGAAATTGGGAGCGGACAACTCTCCCAAAGTCTATCATATCCACGGCTCATTAAGGGGCGGAATAAATTCCCTTAACGGCAAATTGATTCACATGTTCAGATCACCCTGTGAAAGTGGAAGTTGGATCAACTCTCCCAAAGTATAAACGATCCACTGTCTCATTAAGGGCGGATTACTTCCCTTACAGCGAAACTGATTCACACAGCTGTTCAATATATCAATCCTCACTCTGTTAACATGCATTCAATTCCTTTTCGTATAATCTTAAAAAAACTATGATGCCACATGACATACCAACACTTCAGCATACAAACCCTAATGTTTTGTGTGTAGGCCCGAAGGCCCAAGCAAACTTTAATTACCTGGTCTCCTGAAAAAACTTGGTTGAAGCTACTTTTGGGTATTATCAACCTAAAAACCATAGACAGAGCATACATTATATTCCCTCTAATCTTCATTCTAAACCACTAGGAAATCATAAGGGAACCTGTTTTGGAACCTAGTCATGTGCATTCCGATTTCAACCTTAAACCGAACCCACCACTCGCTTGTACCGCCCTTATCAAAAAATAATTTATCACCCATTCTTACCAGCAATAGTACATATAACAAGAAATTAAGCAAACACTCACCAAGTTCGGAGGAAATCGCTGGAGGAAGTCGAAGGGGTCTCTATCGCGCTCTGATAAGCTGAGGAGCTGAAAATGGAGGAGGAATAAGTAAAACAGTGGCGGCTACTCATTAATAGTTCCTTGTAAAGACGTATCCACCTTTAAATTCTAATTACCCTTTATGGCCCTTGCCTAGTCATCCACTAACCCTTACATTTACTATTTTTACCATATAAAATGGTGCCACTAGTTTAAAAGGATAGAGAAACGGTTTGATAGGAAACGGTATTACAACTACCATCCTAAAAGAATTTTGTCCGCAAAATGCAGTACCTGAATAATTCTGGATGTTGGTCATCATGTCTTGGCTGGCGCTCCCAAGTTGTCTCCTCTATGTTCTGATTGTTGCATAAGGCTTTTACCATGGAACCTCCTTGTTGCGCAATACCTTTAATCATTAATATCAGATCCTTACAGGGCTTCTCCTCATAAGTAGAGTAGGAAGGCACTTCAATGTCTGTGTTCTATATCGCGAAGGATCTCTAACACATTTCTTTAGCATGGAAACGTGAAACACCTTGAATCCCTCCAAAGAGGCTGGTAAATGAAGTGATTGCTGCTTCCCAATTCTCTTCACGATTTGGAACGGTCAAATATATCTCGGGTTTAACTGGCCTCTTTTCCCAAATCTCACAACCTCCTTTAAAGGTGACACCTTAAGGAAAACTTCATTAACCAACATCAAATTTAATTCTCTTCTATTTTGTCTGCATATCTCTTCTGCCGGCTTGAGCTGTTAAGAGTAAGCTTCTTTGTGGATATAATGAGCATTTTTCCACTGTCTGTTGCCAATGTCCGGACCAAACAACTTGTGCTTCTCCAATTATCCCAATACAATGTGAGATCTGCACTTCCGTCCATACAATGACTCGTATGTGCAGCTATTGTTGCCTGAAAAATGTATTATAAGAGAACTCAAAATCATGGTTAACTAATTACTCCAAGAACATTGAATGAAATTCCAGCACACAAGCCCTGAGATCTCCTCCAACGTTTGGATAGTTCTACTCGGATTGTCCATCGGTTTGAGGGATGAAAGGATGTGCTAAAAACTAAGTTGTGTCCCCATAGCCTGTGCAAACTTGCCAAAAATTAGATGTAAATCTGGAGTCTCGGTCTGATAAACTATGGCGCTTGGAACACCATGAAGTATACAACTGCGTGCAAATACAACTCAGCCAATTGATCCAGCGAAGTATGTTATATTAATGGCAGAAAGTGTGATGATTTGGTGAAACGATCAACTACTACCACATTGCATCGTGACTTTTACGGTTCTAGGTACCTATAACAAAATCCATAGTTATGTGTTCCCCATTTCCATTGGGGAACTGGTAAAGGTTGTAATTGTCCAGCAGGCCTATGAGGTTCAACTTGACTTGATGGCAGACCCGAGCATGAATCCACCATGCTCCGACACACTTCTCTTCATAACTGGCCACCAATAAGTGGCCTTGAGATACGTACATTTTCGTACCCCAGGATGACGGAAGTCTGGGGACTGTGCCTCACAGGAGGTAGGATTTCCCTTCTAAGTGCAGTCATCAGCCGGAACAAAACATCACTTTGAACTTAAGAATCATCCGCCAGAGCAGTAGTTGTGAACGTCCTGCACTTATCGTAGATAGATCTAGGCAAAACTTATACTTATTATTCAGCGTCATTCATTTGAACTTCCTTATTTTCTCCAAAATAAGTTGGCTCAAAGATATGGCCGCAAAGGCGTGGCTGACACAATAGAACAAGCTTCCAGGTGAAATCTTTGGGACTTCTGTCTCTAAAAGCTATTGGTATTTCTAGAATCAATGCAGAGACTGAAGGAGTCACTCTACTCAACGCAATCAGCCACTACATTTCACCTGGCCAGGGTGGTACTATCTCAAAATCATAATCTTAACGAAAACTCTAACACCTACGTTGCTCATATTCAGTTCCTTTTGCGTGAAATGTATTTCAGACTTCTTTTTATGATCCAAAAATATCTCACAGTTGTCATACAGGTAGTGCCTCCAAATCTTTAATGCAAAAACCACAGCAGCTAATTCTAAGTCATTGTAGGGTATTCCTGTTCGTGTAATTTAACTGCCAGAGCATAAGCCTAACATTCCATCTTGCTTAACACACATTACAAGGACCAATATTGGATGGGAAAAGCATCACAGTAAATGCTAAAATTCCACGTCTCATCGTGGTTAGGGTCAATATAGGGGCATTGGTCAGTGTCTTGTTTAAGGTCTGGAAAATGGACTCATAACTCCTCTGTCAAAAGCATACTTGATATTTTTTCTAGTTAACTGAATGGAGGGGTTTTGCAATCTTGAGAATCCTTAAAAATTTTCTGAAGATTCTGCAAACGAGGAAACTTTCTAATATTCGCCAGCATCTTCGGTTGGGGCACATCATTAACTGCTGAACCTGCTGGATCGACAGCGATATATCATCACAGAGATCTCATGACCAGAAAAGGAAATGTCCGACCAAAAACTCACACTTGAAAAATTCGCATAAGTGGTGCTGTCGAAGTACTCTACACCAAAATCAAATGCCGTGCATGCTCATCCTTAGTTCTCGAATAGATCAGCATTGTCTATGGAACTAGACCATACTATGACCACAACTTGTCCACAATACTGGAAACACTCTATTCATGAGAATCCATGGAAGGACTGCTGGTGCATTCGCAAACAACAAAAGATATAACCAAAAAACTCTAATGTTCGTACTTGTGAGAAGCAAGTCTTGGATATCTTCAGATTTAACCTTCAATGGTAATAACCGGACCTAAGGTCAATCTTGGAGAAAATCTGCACCCCGAAAGTGGTTCAAACAGTCATCATTCTCGGAAAAGGGTATTTGTTTTTACCATTAATTATTCAATTCTCTATAGTCGATGCACATACGCATGATCCCTCTCTTTTGACAAAAAAGACAGTGCACACCACGGTGAAAGCTTAGGGGCTATGAACCCATCTCCAACAAATCCTTAACTATTTCTTTAATTCCTTAAGTTCAGGTGAGAGTAATCTAATGGTTCTTAGACAGGCTCGGCTCGGGGTAAATATCTACAACAAATCAATTCCCTATCTGGGGCAAACCAGAAGGTCATCTCGGAATACTTCTGGAAACGATTGGCCAACTAAAACATTTTGGGGCTTGATTTTCCTATGTTTGTTGTCGAAGCCACTGGCCAAAAAGCACAAATACTCTCTGCAAGGAGAGGGTCTTGTGTAATAGAGGTAATCACAGACTTGCCTTACCTTTCTTGAGGCTGAAAGGTGTGTTCAAACTACCGGGGGTGGAAGCTAACTATTCTAGTCCCTCCATCTATTGGGCATGATGCTTAACAAAACAAGTCCATTCTAGGATGACATCAATTAATATATCCTATATAGGCAGCAGGTAAGCTACATTCCATAATAACACTTCATGCCAAGCAATCACTCGGTTAGAGTGCATGCAGTTCACCAGAAGGCAATGCAAACATTACACATGAGGGATTGGGTAAAACTTACGTGCTAACTTAACAGCAAAAGCAGAGCTAGAAAATGAATGTGTGGCACCAAAATCTATTAAGTAAAGCAGGCACAGAGTGATCAATATTATAGACCTGTCGCCACAGCAGGCTGTTCCTCACCGACTCGTCATGGAGAATATTCTTGCTGATCCATAGTAGGGCACTCTTAGGAAACGGACAATCTCTGCTAATGTGGCCGACCTTGTTACAATTGTAGGCATCTGGTGATTCTAGGCTTCGAGCACTCCTTGAACGTAGTGTCCAACCTCCTCACAGTTGAAAACACTTTCCAAGGCCCAGTCTGCATTCCTTCGGATGGGTATTCAAACAGGGGACACTGGGGAAATTTTCTGACATTTGTACCTTTCCCCCTATTCTTGTCTCTTTTGGCCTTCACTTGCCCTCTTCGGTCCTCTATGTTGGGTGGTTGGGTTAAACCTTTGTGGGACCCTTTGGTCTGCACCTTTCCTTCAGCTGTTCTTCCACTTCCAAGGGCAGCTGGACAAAACTCAATGAAGGTCAAGCCCTTGACACAGAATTTAACCCTAGGTCAATTTGGTTCAGTCCAAGCATAAATTTAAACACCTAATCCTCATCCTTGGGAGGGCAAAAATGCCCAGCCAAACCTTAGACAGGGACTCGAACTGTCTTACTATACTCGGCCACAGGACCATGTTGCTTCAAGTAGTTCAGGAACTCCAAATTCTTCGCGGTCTGGAATACTTGGTATTAAAATACTTCCCCATAGAAATGTCCTTGCAATTGTGACCAAGGCATCGTCAAAACATCTGTGAGGTGGTCTGAAATTGTTCCCCCCAGAGGTGATGTAACACCCCTAAAAACTGTACCCGTTTTGCCCCGAATATTATTTTTTTTTATACTCATGAAATTATTAAAATTTAAGTGGAAGCTAAACCGAAATCGAAAACCCAGACGAAATAGGAATGAAAAACTAACCTTTAAACAATTTACAATACAACTTTTAAACCAATTAAATTAATCAATTAAAACTAATAAAACATAATAAACATTAGGAGGGCAGAATTGGAATTCGCCCTCAAAAGGAAGAAGCGACTGGTTGCTGCTTAATTGCAGCGCCAATCGCATGGTGGGCGCTGCATGTGCAGCGCTCGATCGCTGCACAATGCGGCGACTGGGCGCTGCAAATCGCAGCGGCCAGTCGCTGCACTTGTGCACGACGATCGGGCGCTGCATGTTGCAGCGCGCATCGCTGCCACAGCAGCGACCAGAACACTTGCTTCTGGGATTTCCAGAGAGCAACTAGTGCATATTACCTTAAATCTTTCACAGAATTGAACTCCTCTATTTGCCTCTATGAATCGATTTCCAGAGAGCAAAACTCTTCTTGTTTACAAAGCCCACTCACAATATCACACGACCTAACTCAACGAACCGACAATTAAACGTACTCAACGCAATCGATTTGCGTCGACTTGCGCAGTCCAACTGCATAGATAGCTCTAAAATCGAGCTATCCGTAACAATCCAAAGTATTTAAGACGTGTTCGTAACATTTAATGCCGTTTAAACCCAAAATATTTCTATATAAACGTTACTACAATGAAAACCAAGCAGTTCCAGAATTTTATATGACTATACTCTCTACATGTCCAACAGCCACAAAACCCTCAAATTTCTATACATACTGTCCCCACGGGTCGTGTAAGCCCGACTGCGCCAGCACACCACCGCAGCCATCATCGTCAATGCGCTCTGCCTCAGGTGGAGGAAACGTCGTCATCACCTGGATCTACGTAGTCTATGTCACCTCACCATACATAAACACATATGAGATAAACTCAGTAAGCCCTAGTAAATGCGATGCAAGCTGTGCTCTGAGTTCGATAAATCATGCTGATTCTTATTCTTATTCTATGCAATGTTCGGAGGTGTAACCGAGATCCTTATACCCTCTAACCAGAGAGAGCTCAATCCCGGGCCCCCCGACTATCTTTCCAGCTAGAGAGAGGGGGGTACACGTTACAATCGGACAGCGTGCTGAGACCACACCTAGCGTGACCTGTAACGTATGCCTTTCGGCCTGTAAGCCTTCGGCCGGGTTACTGTAGCCTTTCGGACGGAACTGTAAGCCTTTCAGCCGGGTGAACTGTTAAGCCGTTCGGCTTGTGAACTATAGCATTTCGGCGTGCACTGTTAAGCCTTTCGGCGATCGCTGCTATGCTTAGTTATCTTTAAAACTATGGTGCGGAATCGTTTAGCATGCTTTTCTTAAACCAAAGTGAAGCGTGAACAGGTTCAATTCATACAATAACCAAGCAAACACATAGACCATCGTGACTTTAAAAAAACAACGTAAACTATAACTCCTACGGACTTAGCTACCAAACCGAGCAAAACTAACTAACAGCATCTCCAAAAACGCCTCGAGACGACACGAATGTAAGTGTGGTAGGCCGATTTGGCCAAAGAAACTCACGAGAACTTACCTCGCGTCCAAGCAGCTTAAACCCCGTCCACGAGCACTGTGTACCTAAGCAATTTACACGGCTTTACGTTAAACGAGTTATTCAAAAATCTCGAAATTTCGTAAATTCTAACATTTTTCATAAATCGATTAGATTCGTCCAAATACGTCCCAAACCCGTCAATATTTACTTAATCATTGACAACCTACGATTACGAGCCCTAGATCTCGTTTTCAATCGAAAAACCCTAACCGAACATAAACGTTTTAAATTTAAGAACCGGATTTCAATGTTTCAAAAATAATAGAGTCTTACCGAGAGAACGTCGATTGGAGGGAGAACGCGTGAAAGAAAACGCAGAGAACGAGAGGAAATCGGGAGGAGTCGGAATGGTTGATTTCACTGTCGGCAGAGAGGAGCGCAGAGGAGGTTCTACGAGGGCTTTTCTTCTCTGGAAGAAAATGAGGGATTTCAAGCGCAGAAAGTGTTCTGCGATTGAAAACAAATTCGATTTAAATGAAGAAATTAAATAATTGAATGCTAAAGCCGATTTTGCCCTTTCTAAGTTTTTCTATTAACTTGTTCTTCGGTTAGTTAAATCGTCCAACGATTTGAGTTTCCAAAACTTCTTATGTCACAAATAAAGTCCAACTGAGTACTCGGGGGGATCTAATAAAATGACCCGTTCGCAATTTCGGACCCGTTACTTAATTTCCGAGAACGTCTTTACACTACAGAAACTTATTACCGGAATATAACGTTGTTACTCCGAATTCCGTAAATTCTTTAAAATACTTATTATTCGCTAGGGTCATAGGCGCTTTCTTTTGTGAATGTAAACGGATCATGAGTTGACCATATTATCAAAACTGGATATATAATAAAATAACAATATAGTAGAATATAGCCGAAATCCGTAAAGCTGGGTATTCATTTACCCTCCTATTCAAGAATTTTGTCCACAAAATTAAAATCATACATATAACTCACTCAAAACAGCGTGGATAACTGTCATCATATCTTGTTGTCATTCCCAAGTCGCCGATTCACCTCATGGTTCCCGCCAAAGGACTTGACTAGCGGAATTTCCTGTTGCGCAAAATTTGGTGGAAGGAAAACTTCCAAAATACGTCACGGCCTCACCTAGTAATCAAGGTAGGATGGTACCTCGATCTCCGTCGGCTCTATGATATGGAAGGATATTGCGAAGACACTTCCGAAAAGCATAGACAGTGGAATACGCGTGGATACCCTCCATAGAAGTCTGGAAGCTTGGATTCTGTACGCTAGCTTCACGATCCTATTCAGAATAGGAAGGGCCCACATAAGTAGGGTTTAAATTACCCCTCCTTCCAAATCTCGTATGCCTTTGAATGGAGAAACTTTAAGGAGACCGTCGTCTACCTTCTTCAAACTCTAGCTCTCTCGTAGTGTGTTGCATAGCTCTTTTGACTGATAAGAGTACCATAATACGAGTCGAATAATGGACAATCTTTCTGTGTAGGCCTGTAGAACCTCGGGACAACGAGGCTGGACTCGCAACCTCGCCTCCAATATAGTGGAGCTCTACACATCCGACAATAGAAGGGTTATACGGAGCCATGCAATAGTAGTGGTAGCTGTATTGTTCGAGAACCCCCATTTTCGGATCAGCGGTAAATATCGGCTCAAAGAGCCCTGAAACCCAGCACACACGCTCTGCGCATATACTCACAGAATTGATTAGTCCTCTCTGTCTGACCATCGGTGCTGAGGATGAATGAAACGCTTGTGCTGAAATCTAGCTGAGTCCCCATAGCTCTGTGTAATGTAAAACTCTTCCAGAACTGACGTGGAATATAGGATCCCTGTAGGAGGACAATAGAAACTGGTGAATCCGTGCAAATCTGAAAATCTCCTGAACATAAGTTCGGTCAAGCTGGACTCATAGACGTGTCATCTTTACGGGCAAAAAGTGAGCGACTTTGTCAATCGGTCACATAAACCAAAATGCCGTCGTGGCCTCTAGTAGTAGCTAGGTGTCGCCCCCACAATGAAATACATATAGATCTGCTCCCATTTCCACTCGGAATCGGCTAGGGGGTCACAGTGGCTGTAGGGTTCAGCTGGTCTCTGGTGCTCCGCCTTAACCTCGTTGAAAAACTGCAAACAGGTCTCGACTACTGGCGACTCCTCTCTTTCATACATGGCCACCAAAAAGTGCTGCCGTAAGTCCGGTACAATCTTGTTACTTCCGGGTGTACAGATAAGCTGACGAAAATGTGCCTCAAGCCAATAATCTTCCTTCCTAGACTCGTCCCTAGGCACGTACCAAACTGTGCCGAAACTTCAGAATACCATCAGCCGGATAATGAAATCCGACGAGTCATCTAACATTTATATGGTCGAAGCTCCCTACCACTCCGAATCGCTAGCTGCGGACTCCGTATAACGACAGACTAGTCGGCCTGAGAGAAATGTTGGCGAGCTACCGGATAATCAGCCACTTATCAGTCGAACCTCTCAATCTCAGTAGCAGGAACTGACATCGCTGTAATGAAGGTGAATCGCAGAAGGCACCTACTCAAGGCATCAGAACCTGTTCGCCTCCCCGGATGGTACTTGAGTCAAAGTCATCATAGTCTTTAACAAAACTGAGCCATCGTCTCTGTTCTCATGTGTCAGCTCATTCTGCGTAAATAGGTCGTCAGGTCTGGTGGTCGGAGAAATACGTCGCATGCTGGCCAATACAAATAGTGTCGCATATTTCGTGGAAGAACCACAGCGCTAACTCGGAGGCAGCGTAGGGTAGTTCTGCTCATACGTTCAGCTGCCGAGAAGGTAAGAATGACTCTCCCCTTCTTGCATCAGAAACCAACGATCACACTCCAGAGCATCGCAATAAAACTGTCATGACACCTTAAAACACAGGCGTTAGTGCCTAGCACTGGAGCGTGGCAACCTCGTTTAACTCCGCAAAGATGTCACACAAGCAGACGGACCATATAAATCGCTCATTGCTTCGACGTCAATCGTGATAAGGGGAATGTGCGATCTTCGAGAACCCCTGAATAAACTTCCGGTAATAAACCGGCCAATCGGAAAAGCCAGTACTCACGTACATTCTTCGGCTTGCCGGACAATCAATGACCGCGCTGGGACTTTGCTCGGATCCACAGAAAACTCCGTCCTGTGATATAATATGGCCAGGAAACTCACTCGTCAAGCCAGAAATCGCACTGGAAAAACTTCGGATAGAGGGCCGCTGACTCAATATTTGTAAAACGATCCTCAAATGCCCTCGTGGTTGCCTTCGTCTTAGAATGATGAGGATGTCGTCAATAATCACTCGAACCCTTGTCCAAGTACCTTACAGACACGGTCACAGATCATGAAGCTGCAGGAGCATGTGGCCCAAATGACATAAACGAGGAAATCATAATGCAATACCTCGTCTGAAGCGGTCTTTCGGCACGTCATCCCTTCTTTTTTTTTTTTTTATTGGACATTAAGGCTGATAGAACCGAGCGAGGTCGATCCTGGAGCATACTCGGGCACCCTTGTAGCTGATCAAACAAGTCGTTCGATCCTGCGGCAGGGATACTGGTGTCTTCACTATCAACTGGTTCAAACTCTGTAAATCAATACATCTGAGGGTCCCGCCTCTTTTTAACAAACAGAACAGGCGCACCCCAGGGCGAAACGCTGGGTCGATGAAACCCTTCTTAATAGATCGTTTAAGCTGAGTCCTCAACTCTCTTAACTCAGCCGGCGCTAATTGTCGGATCTTAAAGTCGGCGCGGTGCTTCGGATCGACATCATTGTTGAACTCAATTCTCCCGGTCGGCGGTAATCCGGGAAGATCGTCAGAAATATACCGAGAAATCTCTGACAATAGGAATGTCGCTCGGCTGGTGTAATCCGCTGAGCAACTGTACATCAAACTGAGGCATAAAAATAGAGCACGCACCTTTGAACTGCTCGTTTGACCCTGCCATAGAATAAGAGATAGTCGATCAACGTAATCGGTTCATCGCCTGCTGATAAGAAAACTTACGCTCTGTACGGGGGTTCGGAAGGTCCAATCCCGGAGCGCCAATACGATGGTGGCGAAGTGTGTGCTAGCCTAGTCCATCCCAAAATAAGATCGTTACCGCTCTATGCGCATAACAATCAGGCACAGCATTAGAGGGTATGGCTCCCCACCGAGACTGTACATTGCCCGGGAGAATACGATCTGAATGCAAGCTCTCCCCGAAGCAGCATCACACTAAACTCGACCCAGATAAACTAGGCTCTAGTCCCAGTCTAGCCATACCTGCAGTCGACACGAAGGATGTGCGTAGCTCCGGTAGCCATCAGTTGTAAATACAAGTCGTAGCACCCATAGTAAACAATAGTACCTGCCAATCACGGAGGGAGCCTCGTCATCACGTCTTACCCGGCTCAATAAAGGGCAAAAACTCTGGGAAAAACTCTCCTCTGATCAGTGGCTGGCAGTCCTCCACTCGTCTCAGGGCAATCCCTAAACAAAAAATGGCCGGCTCCCCACACCAATAACTTACATCGTGCCCATCCTGCAACGGGACATTGTGCTCACTCTGGCCATTTAGGAAACTGGTGCCTAGAAGTAACGTAACTGCTTCCCCTTTCCCGGTCAATACCTTCCCTAAGCGGCCTTTTAATACCCCTAGCTGCTTGGGGCTGAGGCGCGCTCTTGGTTGCCATGCCTACCCCTGACCTGAGGGTAGATCTCCCGGAGAAGCCTGGAGGCCCCTCGATCTGACGTATCCACATCAACTGCCTCAAGGATAGCGCCATGCCACGATGTTCCTCATAGGGATAACATTCCGTAACCGATATAGTAAGGCGAATACGGAAACTCTCGACGTAAAAGACCCTGTAAAAAACTCTCGGTACTTGTCCTCGTTGATGCCAACTGACGCGGGCGAACGAGATTAACGCCTCAAACCTCCGGACGTACTCGGGGACATAGAAGCGTTGTCTCAACTCGGCATATAAATCCCTCTTCTTCGCATCGCGTACGGTCGACTGACATACTTGTCGTAGATGGGAAAAAAAAAAAAATAACTCTCTGAATCTGTCCCAGCTCATAAGAGTCACATCAGTGGCTGACTTCTGAAGCCCACAAAATCTGGCATCAGGCATAGGTGGTAAGTGTCACAACGCTACATTCTGGTCGTCCTCGATGCTCGCGTAACCCAACATATAATACCTAGTTCCGAATCAACTTTTCAGCGAAGAGGGAGATCGTAGACTGCCCGTTTTAAACACGGGGGGTGGAGCTTGAAATTCTCATCCCGCGATAACCGGAATGGCGGCTCTCGGCTCTTAGTGCCCTCTCTGTCAATCATAATGCCAAGTCTGCTCGGATTGTCTAGCCATCGCTCAGCCTGTCTCCATATGCTGAGATGCTGGGGCGATCAAAACTTAAGAGGCTGTCCATCGTATCTCACGGCGTCTCGATCATTCCGTGGCGCACATAGTATATAACTACTATATAAAAGTTAAACAATATACTAAGAAAACTAGAAACCAAAATAAGCTTATAAACATACTTACAGTTGATGAAGGATGTCGGTATGTGGATGTGCCAGTCGAGTAGTTCAGACGAACCGATTTAAAACCACGGGGCTCTGATCCACATACAACTGTACACCCCGAAAACTGTACCCGTTTCCACGAATATATTTTTTTTATCTATTAAATTTATAAACTTTAAGTGAAGCTAAACCGAATCGAACCCAGAATCGAACGGAAATTGTGAAAAACTAACCTTTAAACAATTTAAATAAAACTTTTACAACAATAATTAAATCAAATTAAAACTAATAAAACATAATAAACTTAGGAGGGCAGATTGGAATTATGCCCTCAAATGTTTTATGATATGATGTACTGGTCGCTGCTCATTGCAGCGCCAATCGCAGCGGGCGCTGCATGTGCAGCGCCCAGTCGCTGCACAGCGCGACCAGAAAACCCACTTGTCTCGGGATTTCCAGAGAGCAACTAGGAATACTTACTTTCAATTCTTCACATAAGAATGAACTCTCTATTGCGTATGGAATAACTGATTTTCAGCGAGCAAAACTCTTCTTTACACAGACATCCCATATCACACGGACTAAACTCAACTGTACTTGATCAATTAAAACGGTACTCAAACGCTCAATCGATTTGCGTCAGCTTTGCGAAGTACAACTGCCATTAGATATAGAGAGCTCTAAAAAATGAGGGTTATCAGTAACAATCCTAAAGTCATTTAAGACGTTTTCGTCACATTTTAAACGCAGTTTAAGTTAAACCCAAATATTTCTGATATAACGTAAATACAATTTAAACCAAGCAGTATGTCCAGAATTTCTTCTATACTATACATCTATACATGATCAACACAGCCCAAAAAACCCTCACAAATGCTATTACAGACTGTCCCCACGGGGTGTAAGCCCGACTGACGCCAGCACACCACCGCAGCCATCTCCGTCAACTGAGCTATGCATCAGGTGGAGGAACGTCGTCCTACTGGTATCGGTAGTTATTGTCACTACACCATACATAAACACACTATGAGATAAATCTCCGTTTAAGCCATAGTAAATAGCGATGCATGCTGTGCTATGAGTCGAAAATCATGCTTATTATCTTTCTAGCAATGTTCTGTAGGTGTCAACGAGATCCTATACCCTCAACCACGAGAGAGTCATCAGGGGCGGGAAACTACTCTGTCCAGCTAGAGGAGGGGGACCCGCTGACATACGTACAGCCGTGCCTGAGCCCAACATCGCGTGACATGTAATGTATGCAATCCTTCGGCCTGTAAGCCTTCGGACAGGTGTATGTAAGCCTTTCGGCCGTGGAAATGAAGCCTTTCAGCCGTGAACTGTAAGCCTCGGCCCGTGAAAATATAAGCCTTTAGGCAGTGCCACTGTAAGCCTTTCGGCCCATCTATGGTTACGCATATTAAAACTCTGTGCGGAAATTGTTTTTCATGCTTTTCTTAAACAAGTGAATGCGTGAACAGTTCAATATCATACAATAAACAAGCACAATACGGACCATCGGGACTTTAATAAAACGTAAACACTATAAACTCTAAGCCCTAGCTGTAAACCCAAACCGAGCAAAAAAACTACTAAAAGCATCTCCAAAAAGCTCGCAGACGAACGATGTACGGTGTAGGCGATTGGCCAAGAATCACCGAGACTACTGCGTCCCAGCGCTAAACCCGTCCACGGCCAATTGTTTACCTAAGCAATTACAAGGATTGACGTTAAACGAGTTTATTCCCCAAAAATCTCGAAATCTTCGTAAAATTCTAACATTTTTCCTAAAATCGATTAGATTGCCAAATACGCCAACAGTTCAATCTGTACTTAATCTTGACAAACCTATCGATTTACGAGCCTAGACTCGTTTCAATCGGAAAACCTAAACGAACCGACACGTTAAACTTTACGAAAACTCGGATTTCAATGTTCCCACAAAACTATGAGACTTAACGGAGAACGTGCATTGGAGGGAAACCCGCGTGAGAAAAAACGAGACGAAGGAGGGAAATAGGGTCGGAATGGTTTGATTTCACTGTCGGACAGAGGCGGTCTACGAGGGCGTTTTCTTCTCGTGAAGGAAAAGAGGGATTTTCAATCGCAGAAGTGTTCGGCGATTGAACAAATTCGATTTAAAGAAGAAATAAATAATTGAATGCTCTAAAGACGATTTGACCCTTTTCTAAGTTTTATATTAACTTTGTTCTTGGTTCGTTAATCGTCCAACGAGTTGAGTTCCCACAAATCCTTATTCACCAATAAGCCAAACTTCGTACTGGGATCTAATAAAAATGACCGTTCGAAAATCAGACCTCGGTTACTACTTATGAGGAGAACGTCTTTACAATTACAAGAAACTTAATTACTCGGCATATACCGTTGTTACTCCGAAATTACGTAAATTCCTTTAAAATTCGTATTATTCGCTAGGCGGGGGTCATAATGGCGCTTTCTTTTCGTGAAACGGACCTGTTGAAAATTTTATCACAAAATGGCATTATCTAATAAAAATAACAATATAGTATATATTTTTTTTTTTATCCGAAATCGTACATGCTGGGTTACAGTGAGGCGCTCACCAGCCTAAAATGAAGGTTGCAACGATGACTTTTCTCCCCTTATCCAATGTTGGCACACCTAAACATGCTTTCAATCTTTATAAGCCACCCTTCAGCCACAGCAGGATCCAGATGACTGACCATCAAACGTGGGTGGTCTTAGTCTCCGGAATCGATCCCCGGAATTGCATTGCTAGAACCCGAGTGGCCACTTCCTGGTACCTCGCGAGGTAGCAGAGTACTACTAGCTGATCGGATTGCTGGCGCATTAATCTGCCTGCGTCGCACTCATATGTCAACTGTTCCGATACCACTAAGAATATTCTGGCTTCCTGGAGTTGGTGTATCTCTCTGCACTCTGGAGCCTTCCCGGTGTCTCTAGATTATTTTGTGATATATCTGTACAGGGTCAACATTTTTATAATTTAATAATGTACTTACATAAAACTTACAGTTTTGGAGTACTCCATGCACGTTGGCATGATAAGTGATCTTTAAACGGTTTAACAAGAATGTCTCTGATACCACACTGTAACGCCCAGAGTTATTGAACCCGGTTCGTCACACCATACCGCACATGACAAAATTTCACCGATTTATGTATGATTTTTTTTTGAAAATTGAATAAGCGGAATTTCACACAATACTATTCGAAACTTGCAGCGGAAATCATTTACGTAAAAATGGCGTTAAAAAAAAAAAACTATTGTACAAGGCTTGAATACTCAGTTAGAGTTTTGTTGGGAAGAATAACGGGCAAAAGGAATAAAGATTAAAATCGCAAAACACTTGATAGTTTCAAAAGTCAAACGCAAGCCATGGACAAAGTAACACAAAAGGGGTGAAACAGAAAACAGAAGACATCATCCGGTGGCAAACCGAACAAACGCTCTCCACCTTCCGGTGTGAAGGCAGCGGAGATGATCGACAGATATACAGCATCCACCGGTGGCTAGACGACAAACACTTATCACATCTTCGGTAGATGATCATACGACAACTCACCGGTCACAAACGACAAAACAATTTCCTACAACTTCCAGTGGATTAACACACGACATCACGGTCAACTAAACGACCAAAACATTCATACTTTTCCGGTGGATTAAACATACGACATCCACCGGTGCACTAAACGACAAATTTCGTTCTTATAATAACCGATGGATCTCAACTAAAAGAAAGCTGCCGATCAGAAAACAGCACACAACTCAAACTGTAGATAGAATTTACTCACTTCACTAAACTTCAAAAACATTTCAAAACATCCCATTAATAAAGTTCCAGTGAGTGCCACCATTAATCCCAAAGAATACTATTAACAGGAAAATCCGAATTGTATTCAAAACATTGAAATCACTTCTTTAATGAAATTCACAATACTTCAATTGAAATACTGCCAACTAAACTTTCAACACCATCCACAAACCAGTTAACTCCGCCACAACTCATCATTCCAGGCCGAGCATGAAATTACTCCTCCAACCACATCTAATCATCTGTGCAATCAGGAAATTCACCTGCCAGTATCCTCAACACCTACATCACAAAAACTCATCTATGAGCCTATGCTAAGTAAGTAAAGCTGTAATGAATGAAACACTGAAATTATAAATTCCTAATCATGCATTTCTACTTGCCAAAAATCGCTCATGGTTCATGTTTGTTTCTGTTCAGATCCCCCTGTGAATTGGGAGCTGATCAACTCTCCCAAAAGTATAGTCCATCCACTGTCTCCTTAAGGGGCGGATAAAATTCCCTTAACAGCAAATCTGATTCCTGTTCCGAATCCCCCTGTGAAATTGGAAGTTAGATCAACTCGCCCAAAGTATAATCATCCACTGTCTCATTACGGGGCGGATTACTTTTCCCTTAACACGAAACTGATTCCACAGCTGTTTTCCATAGTGTTCAATCCTCAATATGTTAACAATGCTTCACATTCAATTTCGTATACTTTTTTAAAAAAATATGATGCATACATACCAACGCATTCCGCTCAAACCCCTAAATTTTTTTTGATGTAATGGCCCCGAAGGCACAAAAACTTACTTACCTGTCTCCTGAAAAACTTGGTTGCAAGCGACTTTCGGTACTCAAACCTAAAACCATAGACAGAGCATACATTATATTCCCTCTAATCTTCATTCTAACCACTAGAAATCTAGGGAACTGTTTTTGGGAACGCTAGTCATTGTGCATTCCCTATTTACACCTTAAACCGAAACCACCACTCGCTTATCGCCTTCTCAAAACTCATTTATCATCCCTCCTACCAGCAATAGATACAATGTAAAAGACTAGAACAAACTCACCAAGTTCGGAAGAAAATCGACTGGAGGAAGTCGAAGGTCTCCTATCGCGGCTCTGCTAAGCTAGGAGCTGAAAATGGAGCGTGAATGAAGTAAACAGTGGCGGCTTTACTTCATTAATAGTTTCCGTTAATACGTTAGCCACCGTTAAATTTTCTAATGTAACTCCTTAGCCCTTCGCCTAGTCTCCACTAACCCTACTTTAATATGCATATAAACTTTTTTGCCATAGTTAAAAGGAATAGAAACGCGTTGATAGAACCGGGTATTACAGTGTCCCACTTCTTCACATTTTAAACACGTTCCCATCCCAAACCTGACTCGTCGTGGGTATTCTTCGAACCATTTGAGAAATTGGGGAAACTTTGCAGTATTCTGGACCTTCATTCCTGTTCCTTGGCACCCTGGCCTTCGTGGCCCTTCATATCCCTCTCTGTTGGTTGGCTGAATGAACTTCGTGTTTTTTTTTTTTTTTTT
>JAJTVD010000861.1:0-10988 GCA_022432975.1 Begonia masoniana | reverse complement strand
AAAAGTTGTTAGAAGAGACCGTAATGAAGAATTCGTTCAAAGAACTTTGGCATGCCTTATGGATAAAGTTTAAGTAGAAAGTTTCGAGGTTCGACTCGTATGTCACGGAAGTCGAAAACTGCTGATGTCGTAAAGAGTTGATAAGCTTAAGAGTGGCGAATTTAAGCGTAAGATGGTGAATATGAAATCGAGTATTAGTAGAGATATTGAGAATTAAATTGTTAAAAGTTTGAAAGAAATTAAATGGAGTTTAGTGATTATATTTTGAGAATTATTAATAGACTTTAGTAATACATTTAAGTAATGAGAAGCTTGAAATACTTGGCGTGCACTTGTAATATATGAATAGTGTTAGGGTGATTAATTAACTCTCGTGATTTCTCGAGGTACGTTGTATAAGAAATGAGAGTGGATAAATTTTTTTTTTTTTTTTTTTTTTTTTTTTTCATGCTGCTCGGATCACAGAATAGGCGGCCAGCTCCACTCTCTCACCAAAGACGGGCTCTCTGTTCCCAGTATACTCAAAAGCTCCACCTCCACTGCAAGACTCTCACAGCCATCGGCCACCCCGTAAACCGGCCGCGATCAAAGTGATTATCCTTTCGGCGGTCTTGGAGCGATTACAACGCCTTGTCAACTATTCTATCACGAATGACACCGACGAGCCTTCACTGGAAGAAAATTACGTGCTGTTGCAAAGTTATGAGTTCCGCATTGTGAGAACAGAATCTTGCGAACCGTTTCAGATGCCTAAACCCGTTCATGCTTAGCCCGTCGTTCAGCAGCCCTCGACGGGAGGTTCTTCCGCGGCCTTATGGTGCTCCTGTTTTGCGCCATGGGCTCCTATTGCTTCAGTATCCAGCGGGGTGGGTCTCTCACCGAGGACCTCCACATTTGGCGAACCCAACAGGCCCAACAATAAACAGAAAACCGGCCCAAATCAAATATCTGCCATAAACCGAGCCATTTGCCTCAGATGCTGTTCCAACGGTCAATCACTCCTACCGACTGGCCCAACCATCAAAACCCGGTCTCCACCAGCAACCTCCCTTAGCATACCAGCCAGCCCCTTAACCTACCCCCAAAACCAACCCAGACCACCAACCTTATTTTACCCACCCGATTCATCTAGTTATAACCCGGACCTCATACCCAACCTCTTTCTCCTCCCCCAGTTTCCTGAATCTCCCTGTTTCCGAACATCCCCTCACTGCGAGCTCTCTACGCCGGTCTTTCTTCCCACCCCGCCGGTTCTCTGCTCCGTGGGTCCTTGATCGGGGCCACCCACCATTTCTCACCAAGCACGGCTATTACCTCACAACCTCATCCGACCCTTCAGTGGCCAAATTTTGCTGTCACTGCCGATGGTACGTCTACTCGATCTCTCACCTTAGTTCTGCTTAATACAACTCTTTGCGTTCCTTCGCTTAAATTCAATCTGTCATTACTCCGGTTTTTCCATACTCTTTGAGGGTGAAAATATGCACTGATAACTAGTATGTTGAATTTGATTCCCATGTTATCTGTGTAAGGATCAGATTTCTAGCACATTCTTCTCCAGGTTCACTCATGATGGCATGTATCAGCTTCCGTCGACTCGTCAGCTCCCCGGCTCTGCTCCTGCCGAGTCACAGTCTTTTTACTCTTGTCTGATTCCCTGTGCATCGGTCAAGGGAAATATATCACCAATCTGTGGCTTCCAGCTTGGGTATATTCTTATCTGTTTTGCAAGTGTAATGAATATTTGTAATATTCATTTTGTGCACAATGTGTCAAAATGAGTAAATCTCACAGATGGCCAGTTTCTAATTCTGAATCTCATTCTAATTTTCGTTGAACTTGTGGCTACCGATGTGGGGCATCTTTTTCCTCCTTCATGGCGATCGTTTAATTCTTTTATTTGTCGCTGATTGTAACTCGTTTCACGGCTGTTTCCTTTAAAATTAAAAAGTGATGGCCGCCTTACTTTTGAGCACTTTCATCGTTATGTTCAAACCAATTTGGTTCTCTATTAAAGTTGTTCAATCCGATTGGGGGGAGAGTTCAATCTCTCTTTTCCTTTGTAAATCTCTTGGTATCCTACATGTATCCTTGTCCGTAACCTCCTAATCAGAATGGACGTCTGTGTAAGAGCGCAAAAACCGCCACATTGTAGAACTGGTCTCGCTCTCTCCTCTTCCACTCTTCGTCCTCAAAAATTAGGGCCCTATCCTTTTCTACTGCTACCTAGTCTATAAATTCCTTCTTACACTGTTCTAAACAATAAATCACCCTTCGAAGGTACACAATTCACTTCCTGATTACGCCTCTCTTCGGTGTTTTTGGTTGCTGGCTTCCCTTTTCTCGTCCTTAAATCAAAATAAACTCCAGACCCGCTCACTTCGTTTGGGTGTGTCTTGGGTCTTTGCCCTAATACAAAAGGATATCTCTGCCTCGAACCCGATACAACAAAACTACATCTCTCGCCACGTCACTTTGACGAATCCGTGTTTTTTTCCATTTTCTTCTCTAAATCTCTCACCTCCCCCCCCTTCCTCATCTTCAGTTCCCATAACCTTGAGGTCACATTCTCCCACAGTTTCTTCTCTGTTTTTCTCCAAATTCAGATTTCTCCGTCTCCATCTCATCCTTCAATCAACCACTCTACCTACACCTTCATCACATCCCTATCCATTCCCCAAACTCCGTTCTCTTACTGTACACGCCCGGCCAGGAGCCGTACGTGTTCATTAATCTGTAATTAATCGTTTGTTAATTTTTATCTATTATACATTCACTTATATCTCTCGACAGACTTTCACATGTGGCAATATATATTTTTTTCTAAACTGGTAATAGAGCACGCAGAACATTAAGGAAGACGAACCCCTCTCGTGCCGATTAGCACGCCTCGTCGGCTCAAACTTTCACAGCGTCGAGCGGACGAGACTCGGTCAGCGGTTTTCTGACAAAACGGGCAAAGGAGAAATTCCCTTCAACTATCTTAACCCTATTCTAAATCGGGTTGCATGAGTTGCAGTGTGGCCACTTCAGGAAATTCATCGCCCGGTCACACGTGCATTAAGCGGTGACCGCTAACATTCGCCCTAAAAGGAGACATCTTCTGGTGGACACGTGGGCCTCGGTGCTAAAATTAAAAATCATCCGGTCGCTGAATGACAAAACACATTCACATCTCCGGTCGCTTAAACGACAAAAACACCTTCTACATCTTCCGGTCGCTAAACGACAAATCCATTCTACATCTTACGGCGCTTAACGACAAAACACCTTCTACATCTTCGGTCGCTAAAGACAAAACACATTCTACATCTCCGGGCGCTAAACGAAAAACAATTCACATCTTCCGGTCGCTAAACGACAAACACAGTCTCCATCTTCCGGTCGCTAAACGACAAAACACATTCTACATCTTCGTCGGTCGCTAAAACCGACCCAAACACATTTACATCTTCCGGTCCTAAACGACCAAAACACATTTACATCTTCCAGTGACATCACAGGAAGGAAAGACTAAAACCATCAATTACTATCATTCGGCATCGCCGATGCCGTCACCGGAGACTAACCCATCAACTACTATCACGCGGCATCTGCGATGACATCAGCCGGGACGATTGGCCTCATCAAGCTTACGTCTTACGGTAGTAGAAAACATAAATAATCATAATGACTTCTTATACCAGAAGAAGAAAACCACAACTCATGCAGATTGCATATAGCGAAAGACTTTAAGCAACGGATTATTTACTAAATCTATATAATCATTCCTGACTCCGTGATCAACTAGACAGCTCAAGGCCACATATAAATATATCTCTACTTAATCTACATATCCGTTATATAGAAACAAAAGAGTGTAAACCAGGGGTCATTAAATAGCCTTCCAGTCGCACTGTCAATTTTGGCCATCTCCAGGCAAACAGCCTTAAGCATCTCTTGACCCATAGATCCAATGCACCTTCTTCACCTAAACCGAAGGGTCAACTAAGCTAAGCTAGTAAGGAATGCATGCTGAAGACTACAGAGGGCACAAATAAGAACACAGTTCTAGCCTCTTCATTCATATTCATTCTTATTTACATGCCGATATTAAGGCAGGAGACGAGGGAGGAAGGTAGGGGACAAGTCATTGGCCTCTCGCGGCAATCATGATACATCCCTCGGCCTCCCCAGTGGGAGAAGCGCGAGACCGACATATCATCAACGCGGCCTCCGCCAGGGGAGAATCGGCGCCATACATATCGTACTCCCTCCACCAGTGGGAGGCATTCGCGCGCATACATGTTCATTACGCGGCCGCCCCGGGGAGAGTTTTCGCGAGTCATACATTATCCTGTCTTTTCCCCCGTTCTGCAATTAATCATGGTACCTTGCTGTTTGTTCTCAACTGAGCATAACGTGGACACAGTGCATAGAATGAGTCAAAGAGAAGTCATCTATAAGGACAGCAACAAATCCGTAACCCTAACCTCTTACACAAATCTTCATTTTTATAGCATAACTAATCATAGCAAAAGACTAAATCTCAATGATTTCTAATACCTGCGGGTAGGGGAACTAGTGGCGGGAAAGGAAACCTAATAATTCCTTACTGGATCTTAGCAATCGAGCTTCTTACCTTTAAACTTCTCACCTAAAACTGAACTTACATAGTCTTAAAACAAAGGTCTAATAGTTCTACATAAATGTCCTAGGACTCTAATAGATAAAGCATCCTAAAGACTCTGGTTGTACACCGGGGTTGCCAGAAATCCAAAAAAAGGAAGGAAGGTTTACCAGCGATGAAGTCTGAGTTGTGTTGATTACTCTATAAATGACAGAATCGACAGCAATGACGCACCCACCCGTTTACACAAGTTAATATACAGCCATTGAAAAGACCGACAGAAACTCACATGCCGGAGGGAACAGGTAACAAATAATAGAAGACAAAATGCAAAGTCTTACCGCGGGATATGGAGCTAGGGAAAGCAAGCTGGAAACCAGCCGTCGGAAAGGAAAGTGTGGTAAGACGAGGAGCAGGACGGGAGAGAAGAGGAAATCGCCGAGAGGGAATGTCGGCACAGTGGTACATATGAGGTTGAAGGTTTCCATTCATTAAAGAATCATCAATTTGATAAAAGTGCAACCAACCAGTTGTACTCTACTTGAATATAAAGTTGTATTAACATTTTAAATTTAAATCATAAAGGAAAAAATAAGAGGGTGAAATGAAAATGGTCAGGAAATAATGCTGAAAAGGTCGGGTGTACACTTCCCTTTATCCAGGTGACCCCAGCCCTCCCTCCAACAAATATAATCCCCTGCGCACCCGAGCCAAAAATGATATTTTAAGCAAAGCTTCTCGTAGAGAAACCCCATTGAGCCCAAAACTTTTAACCAAGCTCCACAACACCCCCTCAAGGGCTGGTGCTATGATTGGGGAATGCTGGCTTATATGCTAACCACTTGACGGTTTCTCCTCCTCTACGATGGCAAGCTATTGGGAAGTGGGTCTAAAATAAACTCCACTGACGGCTGGTCACAGGTATATATAAAGCTTGTTTAGGTAGCTAAAAGGAATTGAGATCAAACGCAGTCAGACTATGAGGAACTTTTGTCCGGTGTCAAACCTAATCATCCGACTATCTGCCTAGCATCTGTCAGACCTAACTGTCCATTAATTTCCGTACGAAATTACGTATTCTGTACATAGCGTTTAGCGGAAACATTGAAAACAATGTAAAAATCAATTGAAAAACGTTTTAAAGCCATACAAAACAATTATTTAAAAATAGTACACAAACCCCTACCAAATACAACATCAACCATCACTAACAACGTCTATTATACACAAATTCTATCCACCTCGCAAACACAACAAAACTAACTTCAATTTAATTAACATCGAAAAACCCGATTATCACAGTCTTACGAAATACCCACCCCAAAACCGACTAGAAACACAAACGAGACCAAAGACATTTGCATCGAAAAAATAACTGCGTGGTGTCGTTTGACAGTAAACATATCCTCCGTCACAATTCACAAACAGTTATTAATGAAAACTACTGAAACAGTGTATTAAAACAGGTTTCCAAAACGTTAAAACCCTCAAAAGTAAAACCTATCAACTACCAGAACCAAGCATCCTTAAAATGTCTATACAACTATAGGTCCAAACCATTCTCCAAAACCCAAAATCTATAATATTCCACGGGTCGGTGACGCATTCTACGCGCCAACACACTAGCGCGCGCCTCTTGTCCCTGGACTCACGCGTCAGGAGGCGGAACCTCATCCACGATCTCTTCTATAATCACCACACCCATACGACACACTAATGAGATGAAAAATCAAGTAAGATCGTAAAAGAATGCCTGGTATGGTTGCATGCATGTATGCTATGGATGCACTGGAGGGTCACGGAGACTATCCCATAACCGGAGCGAGCCATCCCGTGGTGCGCTACTCTTCCAGCTAGAGGCGGGGTACACGCGTACGAACACGTACAGCCGTGCCTGAGCCCCACCTCGCGTGACTATAAACGGTAGGGCCTTTGGCTGTAGCCTTCGGCCCATTTTACTATATGCCTACGGCCCATGATCTTTGCCCTATCTTTAACTTGTGCACATTCACTTCCTGTTTCGTAAAAAGTGGGAGGTATGAAAGTCTATATCATAAAGTAAACAAGTACCGTATACCATCAGGACTATAACGGCATAACCTATAACCATACAACAACTAAACCTGTTACCCCACCCAAGCACAAAATCCGCACTCCCCAAACCCTCGAGACGACTTGATGTATGGTAGGCCACGGACAAAAAAAGAAGATCACGAGAACTTACCTGGCGTCCGTTAGTCGTGGTTTTGGCACATCTCGTTAGCTATGGCGACTAGACAAGCATTCAAGTTCATTAAAAATCACGCTTACATCACCAATTACTCTAAAAACTACTATTCTAGCTAACAACTAACCACCTAGCTTCCCGGGCCCTTGGGTCGGTTTTAACCGGCCAGAACTTGGAAACGCGGTAACTTTGCGTCGGAATATCGGCACGAACGAAATTCCAGGACACGTACTCCTCTCATATATTTAATCTCCAAAAGAACAAACAACGATCAGGCAGGTCAAAATCAGAAAACAAAAAATGCACCTACCGGGAAAATTCCCTTTCTCGACTTATATAATTCTCGTCAATCTACCAATCGACCCCCCACAACCCAATTGCATAAACAATCAGAATTCCGGGGCTACATCAATAAAACGAAGCCAAATATAGGGCGCGCGGATTTTTCGCCCAAAACGGCACCTCACGCCAGGGACCAAAGCCGGCCTAATGCCTGGCATCCGCGCAAGCCCACCCACACACGGCAGAGTGATCGGAGCCCAAACAAGCTCGTCAACCTCGGCCACGACGACACCGAAACAGGGCAAGAATAGGCTCCCGTCGGTTTGTGCTCGGAGATAGCCGGCAGCTCGCCGTCCACCGCGCTTGCGAAGAGCGCTGGACAACCGGCGGTTTGTCCGCCGATCGCGCCACGTTTCCCTGCCGTCCTGCCCTTCGGGCGGGCGCTGAACAAGGAACAAAGAATGGTTTTTACCCCTTTTGTTGTTTTACTTCCTATACGACTACAATCATAATAATCAACTATATCACTCTAATATTAATTCCTATTACACCAGAATAACAGTTTTGCCCTCGTGTTCCACCCCTTTCGCCTTTGCTAAAATCCGTTTTTAAAGGATAAGTCAGGCTAATTTCAAGACACCTAATAAGAAACATTTTAGTTCAACAATTTAGTCACCTTTAATTACTTACCCTTGTATTCTTTGGTCTCTCCAATTCTTTAGCTTACTTCAACTGCGGAACACATTCTAGGGGTCCCCCTTCCCCTCCTCTCCACCCTTTTGTCTCACCTTTGACTTAGCGCCACTCCTTGGCTGCTGTCTCAATGTCTGCGGCTTTAACAGAATTTACAATCGCTCGTTTTTTCCAGTCACCTCGCAAACCCCCGTTTTTTTTTTTTTTTTTTTTTTTTTTCAACCTCCCCACACGGGCTCGCTTCTAGCGCCCAGCTAGGGTTAATCCCATGGCTCCACCCAGCATCCCTACACCCCGACGCCTCATCGCATCCTCACTCATGCTATGCATTGATTGATTAACCAAAATCTCGCTTGGTGCCCACGGCTAGTCCTCCTCACGTCTCAAAAGGACAACCCCCTGCCCTGCTCTGCCGGAAATCTTTCCACCCGTTTTCGTTCACTAAGTCTAAGTTAAACTCTTCTCTTCTACCTTGGCCTAGGTTCCGGCTTCCGATTACGCCTAATTAAGTCTCAATTTCTACCGACGCAACCTCAAATCTGCTCCCATTGCGTTTCTCTCAGCATATAACGCAACTTCTCGTCCAAATGTCCGACCCTCAGTTTAGCTCGAATACCCTCCAAATCCCTCCAACTTGGCTAATTCAAACTAAACTGGTTCATCAAAACTCTGTCTCAGTCGGGATGCACCCAAAGCAAGTTCTCTATTAACTGGTCATCGATTCCACTTTAATTGGCTACCCGGTCCCTCGCTTACGTACGCCTTACAAAATTTGAATCCCATGTGATCTCTAGGTAATAACGCTCGACGACCCGCGCACGCGTGGTTTATACTCAACATCCAACCATCACTTCACTCTTAACTCTTTAATTACCCTCATGTTCAGGGTGTAGCAGGTATTTCTAAGGCAGTAGCCATACCTAAGCTCCCTCCTCCTTTGAAGCCTAACACTCAAAAGTCGCAACTCTCGGAATGGTTAGCCAACATCTACGGAATCATCTACCTCGGCAATGAGTAGAAACGTACGTAACTAAACTTCCCGCACAATTCCTTATGCCGATTCCTCCTAAACTCTCGCAATATTGCCCCAAGTCACCACTCCGGGCAAGTACCAATCCGATACTTATTCAGGGCGGGTTGTCACACATCTCAAAAGATATCCCCAATCCTCAAAATCTCATGAGTCCAACGGGGAGTTAATGCGGTTACTTCTTAAGCTTCGTCCTTTAGAATCAGGTCTAAAGTATCACTCATTAGCCACCTTAGCGAGCCCTCTCGCTATGCCTCGATGACACCTTCTACTTCTTCGTATGCCCATTGATAATTAAAGCTCTATTGGTCAAGTAGCGTCAAGGCCATAAGTTCTACCACTGGTGTGATCGAATTACCCACTCTTACCTTAATTTCATTTATGTACTAGGGGGTCTGGGCTCGTCCAATACGAGTGAAATCTGGAAATTCTGAACTTAGTCTCACTTCTAAGTTCACTTAAATGGCTTCCTGCGCAAACTCACCTTCTCTTATTCAACATATTGAACATTCCACAAATCGCACACATTAGCACCAAGCTAAGCTTCTAATCTTTAAACTCTTCTTTTAATTTACAATCCCTTGCACTTACCTTAAATATCGCACGAGGATTTCTCAAAGTACACAATGGTATACCTCTCTCGTTCCCCCTAGTCGGGTTCGAATATTCTACTTGTCGATTGAATCGAAGCCAAATATTCTCCAACCATCTTCTGTTTGCGGACTGTTGTAGGTAGTTTACGCCTTTTTCCAATTCCCTTAAGTCTCAAATTCCCTACCATGTTTAGTCTCAACTAATTTGAAACACCTCTTCTTTTAATGATAACCGTACTAGTTCCTCAAACACTAAATGTTGTCTACCTTCATCTGGACGGTGCCTCATGTTGTGGCTCATAACTTAAATTGTACCAACTATAGTTCACAACTAATCTATATCTTTTGCTCATCATCTAATCAAGCAACCACTAATCGTCTTTTTTTGGTGTTTTTTTTGTTTTTTTTTTTGTTTTTTTTTTGCCGGTGTCCCCAACGTCAAGTATTCTTAACTTCTCCAGTCTCCCCCTTACAGTGGGCAGATCATAGTCTTTTCACGAGCTGACAATTGGTCTTTATTTGTCAGAACTCTAGGACGACACTTATTTCCCAGAGAATGAACCAATTCAGTAACCTGAGTATACTTGCATAATTACTCTTCATATAACTCTAAACCTTTATTGTCTCGACAAAAAAAAAAAAAAAAAAAAAAAAAAACAAATTCGTTAACCTGCAAACTCGATAATTACTCTGATTTTCCTCATCGATATAGGTTGATATGAATCCTCGATGCAATCGCTTAGCATCTTACGTCTGATTTTGCATTGATGTCATTACATCTCAATCACCGCGGAGATAGCCCACTCCCATACCCCTCCTCATCAATTAATCTAAGTTGTAAATTCTTAATATCATTTTCATCTAGATACTTGCCAGCTCTGGATTTAGTTTATTAAATTTCTGCTAATTGTACATACTAACGGTACCTCACAATCTAAACATTCCCTAGTAAGTCTTACATCTTAAACTCAACATTTATCCCGATTGCTCATATTTTAAACCCAAAAGAATTCATCATTTCTTACTTCAGTATCTTCTACCAAGTACTCACCCAAGTACGGTTCACGTTTCTTCTCCGCACACAGGTTAAATAAACCCCAAAAACATGAACTTCTAATTTTTTAGGCGGTTCAAAAACACTGTTCTAGATAGCTAGAGTATTGGGTTTTACGTTAAATCCCAACTCTGTCTAGCCGTCTCTTTAGTCGAGAAAAATTCGCAAGCCTAAGTGTTTACTCTCTTGATCGCTTTAACTTCATCATAGTCGCCTCTTATAGTAGTCGGCCGTAAATCTGGTCGTGATTAACAATCGCCTTAATTGATTAGGTCTCTCCAAGTCGATACTGATCTCCTAAAGATCGGTCAAACTTTGTATCATGAGTCTTCCTTTCGTATGACTTAACCTTTCATTGTTATCCCCTCAATAATTAGATCTAAATTCACTTTGGAATATTCGTTTTCACCTAGGTATTCAAGCTTCACATAGATCTCACGATCTACAAGGCTCGGATATATTTTGTTTTAGTGCTTATGAGCATATGTAAACCTTGCAAA
>JAJTVD010000860.1:0-13986 GCA_022432975.1 Begonia masoniana | reverse complement strand
CAATACAATCTTTCCTCATCACTCAATTAAAAAAACCTTGAATGTGAAATACTCACTTAATTCGAAAAACAAGAACAAACGTCCCGTTGGCCCATTTAGGACTTAATTAAATATTTCTATGAATGTTGCTCTATAATGCTTAAATACTTAATATCGCAACTTAATAAAGCTCGTGAATCCATAAAACAAATTTCTGGTGTTACTCCTCCATCAATTATTAACTAACGAACAAAGCTTATCCTTGATGAGACTTGAACTATCAAAAATGTTCTCACGCTGACAATCCTCTCCAGAATTCTTTGTTATGATAACTCGTCCTCTCACCATAAGTACAGGTCCCTTGTTCGTGAATAACTTCTTCCTCAATTCTTCTCGTCTTCATCTCCTCAACTTCTAACCACTTTATCCTCCTCGTTAGCTCATCCCTTTCACTTACAAGTTCACCATGTCCCTCCTCATACTCATAAACGTCGGTTCGGCAGTGGGCCCATGAAATGCCCTAGGCCTTGACCTTGTAGCCTTAGGTCACGTGCTCTTTGTCCAATGGGGTTATCTGTCGTGGTCTTTGGCTTCAGGGCCTTTGGAATTATAGTTATTACTTGAATCCTTGGTGGCCATTGTCTTTGGAAAGGCTTTTTCCAGTCAGCCTTGGGTGATGTCTTGTTAACTTACTTCAGGTGTTTGGAGTGACTTGGGAAATTGACTAGCTTGTAGGATGGGTGGCTTTTCTCTTTCTTTAAAGTTGGTGCCGCTCACTTTTTAAGGCCAATTTGATCGCCGATACATGCTCTATAATGGGTGTAACTCTACAGCATCACATATCCATATTTAAGTCCATGGATAAACCTAGCTATGGCTTGGTTCATCATGCTCTTCTAGTGTCTCCTCGAATTTTTAGATTTCAAACTCCGTGAGGTACTCTGCAAACGATAGACTTTCCTTGCTTAGCTAGGTATCTTCTGATCAACTCTTGCTTATAATGACTAGTTATGAACCTCTTAGAACATAATAAATTTTCATCTTTCCTCCACATATAATAGTATCAATCCAAGTCCGTTGGCTTCTCTTTTGTGATCTAATTTAGACCACCAAAGTAGAGCATAGCGGTAAGTTCATGGAAACTTAGTTGTATCTTTGACCTTGTTCGGAGTAACCCATAACAATCAATATCCTTTCCACCTTTTCTAACCATTCGATAAGTTGTTCCATCACCAGTCCATTAAGGATGGGATTTTTAATTTTAACGTTTCGAAGGTCATCTTGGTCTCTCGTTGGTCTGCCTCCTACAAACTCATCATGTCGTCTAGGTTAGGGGGTCAAAATTTTCCTCCTCGTCAAGGTCCATCACGTCTCATCAGGTCAAAATTATGGCGTCTACCACTAACGTAATCTACCTCGTCATCACCCTAAAGGTTTTCCTTGGTCTCTAAATCGAGTCCCTAAGGTCATTTCCTTCTCCTAGTGGTGTGTCATGGTCGGTTCGGTAACGACCCCGCCAGAGCCGTCACGTAGTCATATTCTTTCATTTACCATTTGCCTGACTTTTACTAGTATACATCACTTACTATCTCACAACAGACTTTCACATTATACTATTTTTTTTTTATTTTCTAAACTGGTATAGAGACGCAGAACCATTAAAGAAACGAACCCTCTCTGTGCCCCTTTCCCAACCTTGTCTCGTCTGGCTACAAACTTTCACAGAGTCTAGCGACTAGACTCGGTCATTGATTCTCCGGACAATTCCGGGAAAAAGGAGAATGCCCTCAATTCTCTAACATAAATACACTCGGGTTTGCATGGGTTTAGCTGCGTTGACAACCCTCCTCTCTGTCTCCTAATTTATTCGTTCTCCACCGCGTCTCCACGTATCATTAACGGCTCCGAGTGCGCCGTATGTCTCCACGTGGCTTACATGGTAAACGCATCATCCGGTCGCTAAAAAAAAAAAAAATCGCAAAAACATTTTTCGTCTTCCTGGTGACTTCATCCTTGAAGACAGGCCAAACGCTCATCACTATTGCCTTCGCACTGCCGATGACGCAGGCCGGAAGACTAAACCGATCAAACTCTGTAGCATCGTGGCATCGTTCGAGAGCATTCAGTGGGCCACGAAGACTAACCGTCAAACAATTAACTTCGCATCATCCGATGACGTCAGCCGTAAGACTACCGTCAAAACAATTAACCTTCGCATTTGCCGATGACTCAGCCGTCTACTAAACCAATCAAACTCCTACATTCTGACATCTGCCGTTGACTCACCGAAGACAGCACACTCTCCAAACCATATAGCGGGAAGACTAAAGCAACATTCTTTCATAAATCTACATAACAGTCGCCTGACATGCCTGATCCACAGCAGTGTCAAGCTCACGTTTTAAATAATCTCAATCCTACTTAACTACCATATCCTTTAACAACTGAACATAAGAAGTTTAAACCAGGGGTCCATAACTCGCCTTTCCAGTCCCGCACTGTCCTTTGAGCATCCTCCCGCAAACCACCTTCACATCCCTCTTATGACATAAATCCTCACCTGAACCTTCTTCACTACACCATAAGGTTTTAACTATAAGCCTATGCTTTGAGTAGGATGCATGCGACAGATATACCTGAGTACACCAATTTTAAAAGGGACATAATTCATAAACCATTCTTCATTCATTTCATCTTTTATCATTTACATACATGTCATAAGGTCAGGGAACGAGGGGAAGGACGACGGGGTACATATCATTTGCCCTATCGCGGCAGTCATTACTAGATCAGATTGCCTATCGCGGCAATCATGATACATCACTCGGCCTCCCCAGTGGGAGAATTCGCGGCCATACATATGCAAGAACACTCGCCATCCACCAGTGGGGATTTGCCGTTCATACATATCATTAACTCGCCTCCACCAGTGGGAAATTCCGAGTCCATAATAATATCGTCGGTTTCCCCCTTTCTCTGCACTTATCCGTGGTTACATTTACTTTTCATGTTTTCGGTACTACCTTAATCAGAAACGTGGGCTGAGCTAACAGAGGTTCAATAGAGAAAGATCATACCATATAGGACAAGTGCATCCCTGTGACTTTACATGTTTCCTTGCATCCCTTCTTCATAATCCGGGAAATAACAAGTCTAGTCAAAAGCTAACATCTCAGTGATTCCCCAATACCCTTGGCGTTTAGTGGCCCTAGTGGCCGGAATCTTAATACATTCACTTACCTGGATCCTAGCTCCGAACTTCCTCTCTTTAAACTTCTTCACCTAAAACATGTACAATTACCGTATTTAAAAACAAAGTCCTAGTAGTCCTAATCTAAACCCCCTAGGATCCTATTAGCTAAAGTCCTCCGATCCTCTGTTTACACACTGCAGTCCCTGAAATGCCGAAACTAGGTGGACAAGCTTTTTCCATTATTAATCCGAGTTGGTTACTTAAAATGCTCAGAATTGATTCGGTATCATTTTCTACTCTCAGATTACGACCAATTCAACAAACTGCTTCGTCCACGTTGATGGTTTGCTTCCGTGCTAAAGAATCCGAATCTCACGTGGCCAGGCGTGAGACAGAGCTTATTTACTCTAATGATGACTACATTGTCGCATTCATAGCTCGTGTATGGATTTCGGCAGAGAAAAGCAATGCTCTGAATATACCTGGAGCTAGGATTTCGTCCGTCATCGAAAGTTCTGGTAGCCGAGAGCATATTGGAGAGAAGAATGCCGAGAGGGAATGTCGGTCTATACAGTTGGCAATAAATGAGATTTAAGGTTTCCATTTCCATTTTAACTAAATCCAATCTATTTCGAATTACAACCTGCCACCTAACCTAGTTTTACTCACTTGTAAGAAATTTGGTGTATATAACTTAAATTTAAATCATAACGTTTAAATAAGAGGTGCCAATGAAAATGGGTTCAGAAAATATCACCTGGCCTCAATGTTGGTTTTACAATTCTCCCATGTACTTAGTCCTACACAACTTCATCACGTGTTTCAAATTTTAAGTTCATTTCATTAGAGTTGTTTCTTAGGCTCCAACATTCCACTTAGTCCATTAAGTTGTCCTTTTTTGCATGCTAGACTCTCCCTCTTGGTTGGGTATGAGTCCGCGTCCTTGGAGGAATGCGTCTTTCCACTAGTGGTTATGTTGGATCTTGGGCACATATCTTTGTTTGGGCCTATGTAATTCCACTTCTAGTCTTCATTACGAAGTATTAGAGAAAATTGTTAGTGTTTTGTTGAACCATGTTCCTAGAAGATTAGGAAAAATTGCCCTCCAAAGTATTCACACTAAGCTTTCAATTAAGTTCACTTCTCTTTTTTTTTTTTCTTTTTTGAATAATAAGGGCCAAAACTAAAATACTACTAAGGAGTAAAGGAAAGGGGATTTATTCCTTTAACTCTATGGGACATGCAATTAAGTTACCTAAGAAAGTAAAAATCACAACTCAATTTGGTTCTCCGGTTTAGGTAATTTGTCTGCAAGATTTTGAGACTTAACGCCAAATTTCATGCTTTTGTTTTCATTCCAAGTCTTAAACATATTTTTTAGTATCAACAAACACTACTTTGAAAAGGTATATCCGCATAAATTCGTGGCGTCAACATTCATTTTCAGCAAAGTGCATTGTGGTCCAACAGCTCAACCATCAACCTTAGCCAAATTGTGCACACACAAACCTGTTGTTTTTTTTAAAGCGTGTCTTGTTTTTTTGCCAAAAACAGCATATCATATTGGAAGTTTTAACTGCCAAACACTCCACAATGACACATGCTTTAGCTGAAGGTAAGTTTAACTCAAGCCTAGTGATTTAGATGCTCGACTTATACAGAAAAACATGTACATAAACACAAATAGAAAACAATTCGTATTCACTGAATAAAATTTTGCCTGAATTTTAGGCCTGGTCGGTTTTGTACAAGTCCTACCCAATTTGCATACACTTTTTACCCACAACTTTTTACTCATACTTAGCCAGAATAACATCAGCATTTAATAAAAGAAAGTTTGATTTAGCTCAATGCAAGTTGAGATTTAAGTGTCATGCGAATACGCTAACAATACTACAACAAACCACTTTGGTGCTTACTTTACCTCTCGATTTTTAGCAAGCTTAATATTCCCACAAATTTTCATGCCACTTAACAGATCAAATATCATAGGTTCACATTCATTAGCAAGAAATACGTAAAGAAGCATCCTCAAAAAGCAATACAAATAGAGGCCAAATTTGGACGAATCCGGGTGTTCACACTATTCATCAATCGTCATGTCCATTAGCTACAAAACTAGCACCACTCATGAGCACCACTCAAACAGTAAAACCCATCACAAATATTCAGAAATAGTTTTATACTTTAAAAAATTATAAAGGAACATGCGCTTTTGATGGCTGAAAATGGATAAAACAATAGAACAAGTGGAAATACAAAAGGGAAATAAAAATAGCAAGTACCTATAAGTAATTTAGCAATTGTTTAACCAAAAGTGGAACTATTGAGCACGAAAATTGTTGAAGAAAATAATCTAGAAACCCATGCCAAGTCTTGTTTAACTTCGATTAACCAGAAGATAGGGTGGTATTTAGTAAAAAAAAGCAAAAAAAAAAACAAGAAAACTAAACACACATACAACCCCGCAAAAGAATAATCAAGTAACCCTCTTTGTGAATCGGTTTTGGACAACCAAAGGGGTTTGGGGACCAACCAACTTGGTTTTTCCACACCGAAAGGAGCTATGCCCGCTTCTGATAACCCTTGATATAGCCCTAACCTGCAAGAAAAACTTTAGAGCTGATAAGGGAGTCTTAGCTACCTATCGGATTGGCAAGAAATGGCCGAGAAGAACACAAATAGACGATGAACTTTGATGACCAAATGTGCTTAGATGAAAACGAAATTTATATGATGTTAGTGTATTGTTGAGGTGTGTGATAGTGGAAGGCGTGGTCCTGATTCATTGAGATGGAAAGATATTCAAACTTCAAGAAATCGGCCAATAGGTAATATTTTGAAGCCTTTGGCATAGTGTTGCTCCACGGAAGACACTCGCCTCTTGAACTCGGTTTGGGGCCACTTCTTGCTGTTTTCCACTCCCAAGGAGAATGGAGAAGAAGATGGCTATATAACCCTTGCAAGCTACCAAGCAAGAAGCGAGTGTGGGGGCGCAAACCCCTCCGGTTTTGGTCAAACCGAGCAAACCTTGTTGGTTCTTCTTCAAACTCCTTCAACACAGTGGAGGGAATCCGTTGCATGCTCTTAAAATCTGTCCAAAAATTACAATCACATTAACCTGCTTTTATAGACTATTGATGGCGTGGATGTGATTCAAAAGTGGTCTTTTCAACATGGTTTAACCGTTGGATCTTGAAGATTAGCTTGGATGCCGAATGAGTTGGGTTTTCTTATTCCAATGGTTGTGTGAAACCATTGCATCAATCCTTTTCCTTGTGTTTGATTGGGAGAACCTCTAAATTCCCTCAAGTGGCATCCCATGGTTTGGATAAGGGTAGTGGTCCCCTCCACTCAAGGTTGGGTGGTCCACAATGGTTACTTTTCCTTAAGGCCCATTCCCTCACTCTTCCATGCCCTCCATCACTTGCTGTTTACCACTTCCATTCATACTACTTATCATTCATCTAACCAAATTGCCTATATGCATGCTTCTAATAACGTTTAACAAGGAAGGCCATGGTTGCCGGTCAAATAGTTTGAAATAAAGGTTAAATAAGGCTCCTGGAAGACGACTTCCCATGTGAGCAAATTGGTCCCCTTGCATTGAAATTTCCAAGTGATTAAGTGTGTTGGTTGGTCCACATCCGTCGCTTTGTATTCCCACTTCAAGCTCCCCAAAGGGTTCTCCAAGCCTCCACGACCAATCCCTACCTTGCACACGAGAACAAGAGTGTAAGTGCATGCATAAATAGATAATTATGACCTTTGGGTTTGATACCGGGTAATGGGCCTATGGGGCACTCAAGAACGAGTCATACGCCCAAGCTTTTTTCACCGTGGGGTGCAACACCGTCTTTTTTGTCAAAATACAGATGATCAATTGCGTTGTGCATTATTTCTTGGAATTGAACAATTTACTGTCAAGAACAAACATCCCTGCCTAGAGCGATGATTTATTTGACCACGCTAATGGGGCACGTGTTTGCTCTAGAGAATTGACCTTAGGTCCGGTTATTTACCAATTGAAAGTCAAATATGAAGATATCCCCTAAGACAGCCTTTCGGCATAAGGTATGGACATTCTGAGTGTCTTTGGTAATGTGCTTTTGTTGGATTGACAAATTCACCACGACCTTTATGGACTCTTATGACATAAGTGTTCATGAATATTTAGATAATTTGTTATAGTTTATTGATATAATCATACTCTCACTACGCGGACTAAAGACGAGCACGCAAGACTTTGATTGGTGTTAGGAGTACTTAGACAGGCAGACCAACTTTATGCCAAGTTTTCAAGTGTGATTTTTGGTCTGGCAGAGTTCACTTCTTGTCATGTGATCCTCCTGCTGGGATATCTGTCGACCCAGCCAAAGGTCCGCCGTTGAAAGAGTGGCCGCCAACTGAAGAATGCACTGATATTAGGAGTTTTCTTGGACTTGCAGGGTACTTATAAGAAAGGTTCATTGAAGGATTTTCGAAGATTGCTACAAACCCCTTACTAAGTAACAGAAAAAATCTGAAGTATATATAGGACTGATGAATGTGAGACTAGTTTTCAGACCTTGAAACCGAAATTGCCGATGCCTCACTATTAACCCTTCCAATTGAAAATGGGTAAATTTAGCATTTATTGTGACGCCTTCCAAAATTGTTCTTGCATGTTTTTGATGCAAGATGGTAAGGTAATAGTTTATGCCTCAGACAGTTGAAAGTACTTGAGAAGAATTACCCACACATGATTTAAATTACTGCAGTGTGTTCGCACTTAAGATTGAGGCATTACTTGTCTGGACACCTTGGTGAGATATTTTCTGACACAGAGCCTGAATTATATTTTTTCACACAGAAAGAATTGAACAGAGGCAGCGTCACATGGTTGGAATTTGGTAAAAGGATTATGATTTTGAGATTACATACCACCCGGCAAGTAAATGTTGTGGCTGATGCCTTGATAGAGTGACACCACACCCCAACTAAGGTTTCCACATGCCGATTAGCCTTATGATTCGATTCCAAAAGGTTTAATTTAAGGAAGCAGTATCCAGTTGTATCAGCTAATTTTTTTCAGCATACCTTAAAGCTTACCATTATGGAGAAAATGAAGGAGGCTCAGACATGATACGAATGTACAAGTAAACGTAATCATGAATTCTCTGTGGACAAAACAATTTTAACTATTCTGCTATGGAATCCTTAATTTTAGAATAGATGGTTTGTTCCCTACGGTTAAAGGACTTCGTGATGAGATTCTTTCTGAGCCACTCTTCCAGGTTTCTGTTTCACCCCGGGAGTACAAAGATTCCAAGGATTTAACGCATTATTGTGGCCAGGTATGAAACGAGTGTGGCAGATATGTAGGATCATGTTTGTTGTTGTCCAGGTTAATGCTGAGACTCCGAGACCTTGCTGGAAGGTACACCTTTACTACCCAGTTCCCGAATGTAATGGGAGCAAATTAACGATGGACTTTGTGTAATTGCCTAGACCGACTAAGGACATGATGCATTTGGGTTTCTAGATATGACTCGTCTAACCAAATCACCTCATTGCCTACCAATAACATGTGACATTAACTCGATGGATCCAACTTGCGGACTGTAGTGCAGATTGTTAGGTTACATGGAGTTCCAGGTACCATAGTTTCGACCGAGACTCTAGATTCATCTAAGTTTTTGGAAAAGTGTTGCCAAGGCCTATGGGTACACAGCTCAACTTAAGCACAGCCTTTCACCCTCAAACAAGTGACCAGTCCAAAAGAACCATCCAAACATTAGAGGATAATGCTTCGTGCCTGCGATATGTTGGGATTTTCAAGGTTCTTGGGCAAGTACCTATCCTTAGTATACATTCTCTTATAAATAGTTTTCAGGCAAAATACGGTATGGCAACCGTATTAAGCATGTAGGACGAAGTGCAGATCTCCTTTGTACGGGGACGAAGTTGGAAGCACAGTTGCTTGGTACTTACATTGTGCAAAAAACCTGTTGAGAAGTTGCCTTCATCCTACATCCGCCATAGGATCTTACGCTCAAAGCCAGCAGAAAATTATGCCGACAGCAACGCATGACTGAGTTTGCAATAGGTGTGAAGTTTCCGCAAGGATCACCATTTAAAGGAGTTGGGAATCTCGAGGAAGAGAGGCAAGTTGACCCCCAGATTATTGACCATTTCACTATTTCTATAGAGAGTTGGGGGACAGCATATCATTGCAGCTACCGGCTATCCTACGAGGGGATACACAGTGTGTTCCATGTTCTATGTTTAGAAGTGCATAGAGGTATCCATATCAGTTGTGGAGCACATACAATTGAAGTTCATCCTACCCTTACCTATGAGGAGACACCAGTAAGGTTTCCTGGACTATGCGATGAAGGTGTTGCGCAACAAAGAGGGTCCTCTAGGGAAAGTCTTGTGGGCATAACAAACATAGAGGAACACCTGGAAGCGTCAGCAAGACATATGGACCATATCCAAACTGTCTCCGGTACTGTAGATTTTGAGCAGGGTAAAATTCTTTTAAGGAGGGTAGATTGTGCACTTCGGTTCATTAAACGAATTCTATTTCGTTATTTAGTAGTAACATGTTGTTCGAAAAAATTGAGGAAAGTCTTAATTAGTGTTATGCAGTGGATAGTAAGGGCATAGTGGTAAATTGATAACCTTAAACTAGATAACCCTATTTAATGAAAGAGGCTTTGTGACTTAATGCCACTGTAAGCTGCCACTCCTTTCCTTACTCTCCCTCTCTTCGGTTATTAAAGCTAAGCAGCAGCTTCGCTAGGCGATTCTTCCTCCACAAAAAAAAAATAAAAGATTTTCTCCAAACTGGGTGAGTTCTATTTCGATTCCCTGCTGATTGTAACTATCGTGATTTTGTCTGATAATTGTGATTTTCGAGAATGCTGTGACGAACTAGTGCAGGTTTTGGTGGGAAGCGGATGTGTATGGAACGAACAACGCTCCTAACCTAGTTCCTTAGGCTTATGGATAGTGTAGAATGAGTGTTTTATTAAATCTAATCAAATACTGTCCATATAGTTTTTTAGGTTGATAAGCTCCCAAAGTAGTTTTTTGCAACACCGGCATTTCCAGGAGGAGCCAAGAGTAAGTGAAGTAATGCCATGGCCTGGGGGCCTACATCACAAACACGTATGATTAATGTATTGTGTAATGAGGTTGTATGTCAATGCACTCATCGTTTTTCTGAAAGATTACGAAAATGAATTTCCATGTAATGATGGTAAGGCATGAACTGAATGTGACAGACAAACTAATTAAAGGGAACTAAATCCACCCCCTTAACTTAGAAGGGATTTTATTTAACATTGTGGAGGATTATGATCCCACTCCCAAGGGAACTGAGGGATCAGATCAGCTATTTAAGGGAATTCATCCGGCCCCTTAATCGAGTTGATGTAACATTGGGAGGATTGTCCCACTGCCCAAGGGAACCGAGGGTCATATCATTTATGAATGATTTGAATTCACCTGAGAATGAAATAGAAATTGCATGTTAGGGATTTATGTTTCAGCATTTCATTTTATTATTTCTTTACTTTACTTTAGCATTAGGCTAATATATGAGTTTTGTGATGTAGGTGTTTGGAGGATAGCTGCAGTGAACTTTTTCGCTTGAGTGCACAGATATAGAGGAGGTTGGGGGAGTACATTTCATGTTTCTCGCCGTGGTAAACTAATGAGGCGGATTACTGGGTGCAGTGGGATGGAAAGTCTAGTGACCATGATTCAATTTGATAGGTCGAAAGTCTTATGGAAAGTGGTATTTTAATGTTTTTGAAATACCTTTGGAGACCTTTCTGATTTTAAATACGCTGTTGGCTTGAAAAGTAGGTTCTACAAAATTCTGGAGTAATATATGGATTTAAGTAGTTTTGAATGTTCTTTTTGCAAATGCTCCACATTCTTTTGTTAGACAGAGCCCTTTCCCTTTTAGAGAGAAAATGCTCGATGAGCGACTATATATATTTGTTGTTTCTTGTTTACTATCGGATGAATGTCTTCAAGTAAGCCAGCAGATGATGTCTTCGTAGAAGTCAATCGGAGTGTCTTCAATGGGAACCATCAGAAGATAAAGTAAAAATTTTGTTCTTTTTGTAACCGGATGATGTCGAGTATTTTAGCCATCGATGATGAAGGCAAAAAAGTACTTTTGTCGTTTTGTTCATGCGGAATGATGTCGAGTATTTTTATCCATCGGATGATGAAGACAAAAGTCTTTGGTCATTTGTAAACTGGATGATTGTCGAGTAATTTTTAATCTACTGAAGCTGGGTAAGTATTGTTTGTCGTTTTGCGATCGTCTGAAGTTGTAACATGTGGTTCTCCCGGGCATGACGTCATCGCTGAAGTGGAAGGTGATTCTTCCGGCTGCTTCATCATCTGAGTGGAAGTAGTGATTCTTCGCCGGCTGACTTATCCCTGAGTAGAAGAAATTATTTTTTTTTCTTCCGGGTACCTCATCGGTTGAGTCCCCTCCATTTTGTTCCTGCCATTTATCGTTGACTCTGATCATTGTATGATGTGGTTGACTTTATGATCTTCAAGCATTTCTACTTAAGCTTTCATTCTTCTGGCCGAATGTACTTTCCAATATTTTAAAACCGTTCTTTAAAATTTTTTTTTACAGTTTGTTTAACTCTATTTTCGTTAAAAAAAAAATCTCCGCTGCTTGGTTTAAAATTTTTGAGGGCTTTAGCAAATGTCAAATTTGATTTTGAGCGAAATTTTTTTTTGAAATTAGTCAAATTTTTCTTAGTCCTTTTCTTTGTTATTTGTAACTATCCCAAGCACAACTGAGTGTTAGAAAACCTCAGGGCGTTCAGAGTCTGCCTCGCCAAGATTTCTTTCTTTAACTCCTCGTCGTTAGGCACGTAGCCACCTAGCCTAAATTTAATATCCTTCATCGCGACAAGTTGAAATTGGACGCAGGTCCCTCGGATGTCATGCTCAAATCGATCTTCTCACACTGCTCCAAGTGTTTTCCATTGAGCTTCCCTATTTTGTCCCATACGTTGCCGAAGAGAAATGTTTGTGAAGCATAGTGGACAACTCAGCCACGATCTCCACATCAAACTTCTCATTCAGACCTCACATCACCGCCATTGCTGCAAGCAAAGGTGACTCTAAAGGCATGCGCTCAAGGCATCAGTGATATTATTGCTTTTCCCCGGGTATCTTTTAATCTCGAGGCGTAGTCCTTTGATCGAGAGACTCTAACATCTTCGTTGTCGCATGTTCAGCGTATTTCTGTGTACACAATACTTAAGCTTTCTGTGTCCGCGACCACTTTCTCATTGTTGCCCCATACAGGGAGTGTCTCCAAATTTTTTCAACCCAAATACAACGGCTGCCAATTCCAGATCATGGCGGCGGTATTTTTGTTCGTAAGGCTTCACCTGTCGAGAACCATGTACGCGATAACAATTTCTTTCTTTCATCAGCACGCATCCAACTACTCTGATCTTGGAGCATAACAGTATATGCAGACTTCTCCGCCCTTAACTGGCCCGTGGGCAAAATTGGAGCCCGTAGCAATCTTGTTTCAGCCTCCTAAAAGCATCTTGGTCGCATGTAGACCGACCACTGACAAATTTCTCTACTTCCGGGTCAGCGTGATAGAGGACTTTTCAATCTTTGAAAATCCTTCAATGATTTTCTTCCTACCCGACCAATCCAAGATCCCGTACCTCCCACACATTCTTAGGCGGTGGCCAATCTTTGAAAACCTCAATCTTGGTTGGGTCCACAGAAATCCCTTCTCTTGAGATATGACATGGCCAAGAAAAGTTTTATCCGGTGCCCAGCCAACTCCCACTGGAGAACTTTGGTAAGCGATGTTGTCTCTACAGAATCCCCAGACAATCCGTAGTTCTCTTTGTGTTCCTCTGTTTGTCTTCGATAGACCAGATGTCATCAATGACACAACCACACCTTGTCCAAATACTCTTTGAAGGCTCGGTTCATTAGATCCATAAGCTGCAGGGCATTTGTAAGTCCAAAGACATAAAGAATGATAATGTCTATACCATGCGTTTGAACTGTTGTACTTTTGAATATACTTTTCGTCGGACTCTCAACTGAGGTAAAACCCGAGCGAGGTCAATCCTTCGAAAACACGCGGGCACCCTGTAGTTGGTCAAATACCTCATTATTAGGGGCATAGATACGTGTTTTTCACTGTTCAATTTATTCAACTCTCTATCTCTAGCACATCTTGGATTCCGTTTTTTTCTTTTCTAAGAACAAACCGGCTCACCTCAAGGAGAAAAGCTAGCGTTGGATAACCCCTTATCCATCAACTCTTTACTGCGATTTAATTCCTTTCAGTTTGGCAGCCGCCAATCTTTATGGATTCTTAGATACAGCCTGAACCTGGATATAACATCAATTACAAACTCTATCTCCCGGGGTAGCGCCCCTAACAGCTGTACCCTTATGTCCTGTAGTATTATTTCTAAAAATGACGTAAAATTTTAACTTAATTGTTTCCCTCGCCATTCCTCACTTTTCATTTGTTCCTTTAAACGTACCCAAAATGACTCGTCTAAGGTTTTCAATCCTTTTAATCTCACTTGTTTAGCAGACAATAAACCTCATTCGGCAGAAAAGACTACTGTTCTTGGAAGACTCGTTACGGATAAAATTAACCAAATCCCAAGATTAACACTATAAACAAGCACGACACTTCACTAATCGGTCTAGCCACTAAAAAGAGTCTGGTTATTTGTTTGTACTATACTGAAACCGGTCCACACCTTTGCAATATAGCGTTGACCCCATAGTTTTCT
>JAJTVD010000858.1:0-18986 GCA_022432975.1 Begonia masoniana | reverse complement strand
TTTTTGAAGAAGATCGGAAAGAGTGACATACGGACTACAGCTTCTAAGCCTTCAATAGAAAGCATCCATAATGTATTTCCTGTGTCTATTCTTGGAGTGTTTTGCGCGATCCGCGCATATGGGGAGGCGAGAGACATCGAGTACAGCCTACCTTGACTTATGTGGAGAAGCCTTGTAGTATTGTGGAGGTCTCGATCAAAGTTTTGCGCAACAAAGATAAATCTCGCTAGCAAAGTTTATGGCGGAACCACGAGGTGTGAAAAAGCCACTGGGAGCGACAACAAGATAGGATGGCTAAGTATCATGAGTTGTTTGTTATGATCAAATTTGAGGACAAAATTTAAATAAGGTGTGGAAGTCACACCTGGTTCTTTACTGGAATTTTAATTAATAATGTAAGGACATTTTGTAATTATGCAATTAGTCGGTTTCTGAAAAGAAAGCGTTATTTACGATCCTAATAATTAAGAAAAAGATTTTAAGAAATTTCATGAATGTAGGGTTTACGCTAATTTTACGAGAATTCGTTTATTGTAATAAAAGGATAGGTTGGTAAAATAGTAAACGGGACGAATTGCGAACAGGGACTGTTTAATGGAACCCTGATATAAGTTGGAGCTATGGTGAAAATGAAAGGAGAATTGGAGATTTTTGAAACAGAATCGTTAGCTAATAAGAAAAACAAAGGACCGAAACAAATAGAAAACAAGGAAGGGCAAATGGTAAATTGCCAAGTAAATTGTAATAAAATCACATTTCTTTTCTTTGCCTTCCTAATTTTCTCTCTGCCGCGTGCTCTCCGAGAAAACACCAAATCCCAAAACAAAAAAAATTATTAGAAAGATTACAATTCTGCTTTAATTTTTTCCAAAATTTGATCTCAAATCAGAGGTTATGGCAAATTCAAATTTCCGAAAGAAGACGTTACAAAATGCTTTGTGGGTCTTGTGGTCATACGAAGAATGTAATGCCATTTGTCTGCAAAAATGCACTTCTGCAACCACATATCATGAAATGAGATATTTTCCAATATTCCCATTTTGATTGTCTACTAGATGATATATTGGTGTTTCCAACTCAAGGACACATTTTAGAATCTAAGAATTATAAAAAGATGCTATGAAAACTAGGTTAGTGTTTCGGGCTACTAAACTCAAAAACTTTTCCAAACTACTGTAAGATTTCCTTGGTCATAATGGTGAATTCAAGGTACCATCATTCCAAATGCAAAGAAGTATTGAATTTGCTTCTAAATTGCCTGATGACTTAATGACCAAAAAAAACAATGCAAAGATTTTGTAGGCAGTCTAAATTATTTGGAGATTTCTATCCTACTTTAGCCCAAGCTATGCACATTTATATCAAAGATCGAAAAAATATTCACCATGGACCCCTGTCCTATGCACAGTTCAAAAGGTCCGGTTCAAAGCTCAACACTTCCGGTGTAGCACTTTCCAATTCAGAATGGAAAAATGTCGAGACAGATGCCTTGATAGGTTATGAGGTATCAAAACCATTAAATCCTAAAACTGTTCCAAAAGAAGAGCTGGTAGGATTACTCTGGTGCTTGCGAAACCAGTTCAACAAAATATTCTACTGTCAAAACAAGAAGTTTTATCAATTGTCAAAGTATTCAAAAATTCAAGATGATTTACCAATAAACATTTTGTTTAAGAGTTGATGTTCTGCTGCCAAACAGATTTTAATAAAAGATGTTTAAAAACATTTCGTTTCCAAACAAATTTTGCCAGATGGCAATCGGCGTTATTGCTTTCGATTTTATATCGAATATATTAAAGGTATGATTAATCTTTCCTGATTGTCTAAAAGAGACTGTTTGCAGGATGTTCACCCCAGTGAGGGTAGACCTAGAGGGAGACCCTCGAGGCGCGGTATTGGTTCTACAACCCATCGTATTTCAATATCAATTTTCAAAAGAATTTCCCACTTTAGGGGAAACTCATCCGCTCAACCGGATAAGGACAATGCAATAAAAACTAGCAAAGAGGTCCTGTTGAGAGTGGACCCCCTCTTATCAAAAAAATCAGTTGGCTGAGTCTTTACTCACACTTTCCACTCGCGTATGTTCTCAATCACAAAGATGCTTGGTTTTTCCAAAGAGCGATATATGGGAAGCCAGCATTACTAATTAAATACTGACGAAAAAAATTGCAAGATTTTTAGGCAGTCTTAAATTATTTGGGCGATTTCTCTCCTAATTTAGCCAAGTACTGCAATTTTATATCAAGACTACGAAAAAAGCCTTCACCATGGACCCTGTACTACTCAGCAGTCAAAAAGGTCAAGGTTCAAGCTCAAAACTTCCGTGTTTAGCACTTCCAAGTCCGCCATGGGAAACAAATTGTCGGACAGATGACATCTGATAAAGGTTATGGAGTTATCTAAACACAATTAAATCCTAAAATTCCAAGAAGAGTGGTAAGATTTACGTTGGTGCTTGGAAAACCAGTCAACAAAATATTTACTGTCAAAAAAGAAGTTTTATCAATTGTCAAATGTATTCAAAATTCAAGATGATTTCCTCACACCCCTTTGTTTAAGAGTTGATTGTTCTTTGCCCAACCAGCTTTTAACACAAGATGGTAAAACATTTAGTTCAAACCAATTTTTGCCATGATGGCATCTGAGTTCTCTGCTTTCGATTTTACTATCGCTCGAGAAAGGTATTGAGAATTCTCTACCGATTTTCAACCCGAAGAATTCGTGCAGGATGTTCCCCCAGGAGGGGTATAGACAAGAGGGAGACCTCGAGGTCGAGGGATTGGTTTTCCAATACCATCGTATTCCAATATAATTTTCAAAAAGAAATTCCCACTTTAGGGGAAACCTCATTCCGTCACGATAGGAACGAAGCAAAGAAAACAACTGCCAAAGCGGTCACTGCTTGGAGGTGGACCCCCGTCTTATCAAAAATCAGTGGTGAGTCTTTACTCACACTTTCCAATAGATGATCTTGTTCTCAATAACAAAGCAGGTTGTTTGTTCAACGAGGCGATATATGGGAAGCCACATTATCTACTACCGAGGGGAAAGCTCTATATTACTATGAAGCAACTGTCTGCTCGATACCAAGTTCTGTCAAATTCACAGCATCATATGTGAAGCGGGCAATATCAAAAGTACATGCCTCATATCCAACTGCTATATTCTCAGGAGTCATTATCGCGGCATGGGGTTTGCAATGTTTCAACCCAAGAACTACACTACCAAAAACAGTTCTCAAACTTACAACTATGGGGACTAGGTTCAGAGCTGGTGCTCATATGATTTGTATTAACCAAACATCCCAAGACGAATCATCCCGGTTTTTATGTTGAGATCGGAGATGTCTCAAAAACCGCAGTCAATGTTCCACACTGGTTCTTACACTTTGTGTGGCAAATCATTCGCATGAGTTGCTATTTTACCAATGAAAAGATCCGAAGATCAATTCCAACCTGGACTGATACCCATCCAGATTTCAAGATTACGAATTAGTTAGTAAGCAGCACACAGCTTGCACCGCATGGTTCGACCGACTTCCCGAATCACGTGATTTGGACATGGAAGCTGAGTTGGAATACAGCTCATCAGATATCCCGAGCTTCAAAGGACTTTTTTGTCAAATGTGGTCCACGTTAGACACTGGGCCAGTGCTATTTCCAAATTGTGAAGATATTAAAATCAACAAAGCAACAGCTGCTACCACATTTCAATCAATCACACAAAGAATCTGTGGATACAGGAGCAAGATGCGCAATATCAACTTACAATTTCCAGAACTTGTTAAAGAAAGAAGTCACATTAAGCTTTTGGACCAGATCTTTAAAATGCCAGTGTTGATGACTCTGAAAAGGACGAAACTACTAACTCTGATTCTGATTTCTCTATTGCATTCAGGATCACACGCCTTACCAGAGTTTTACCCGAGCGAATCTCAAATCCCGAGGATCTTCCAACTGAAGAGGAGTTTGTAATTCTCTGATCGATTTGGGATCTCAATAGCGTATCACCCTACCTAAGGGAACAAAGAAACGTTCTATAAGATGAGAATCACGGGCGATGCTTGAAACATGCAATTATAGAATCTAGGCAAATAGAAGCGCTAAACATCAAAAAGCCGATTCAGAGATCTGGACCCTTGGGATGCTGATGTCTCCAAACAGATAGGCGATATGATAGCTCCGCAATCCAATGTTCTTATTTCTGTGGAAGACCTTTCCTATTTCCAAAATCATGACAGCGAGGTTGTTATATCCTAATCTCCAGAAATAGTAAGACTTGGCGTCCTTGGTACCTGGGCCCTCCTAGACGCAACTCGATGTCAGAAGCTCTGGCTCAGAAACAGTAAGGTCGCAGAGCGATTACAAAATACAAACACTGGTGCCAAAAGAGGCAATAAATGGGCACGAAACATAACCAAAAGCCCGCAGGAATATTTGCATACAAAGCTCTGCTTAGAAGAAGCTAATGACCCCGAGAAGCGCATAGAGTTATGGGTACAACTTGAGAAAGAATCAACCCTGTCTAATGACAGGTGATCAACGGATTTTGTCAGAGATTCTAAGTCCTATTCCAAGACCTCCTTCTGACTAGGGCCGTTGAGGTATTAATAATCAATTACCAGAGAAAGCCTCTGGGAAAAAATTGAAGTACTAAGTGCGTTAGAATGGAATCCAGCAGGAGTTTCACGTTTCAAAGGCTGCATGTGCCCAGGACTTTTCACAACTAGTGGACCCAAACAGGAATCCACACTCAACATAGTGCATCCACTGAGCTAATAGGTAGCCAATAGTACATCCAAGCTAATAGCTGGCTTTTATCTTATATTGCTTGGGTGTTAAGCAAGGAAGTTTTAAGTTATTGTTTGTTTGTATAGCTCTCCTCTATATAAAGGAGTCTTAGTTTCATTCTCTCAAGTTTTAGAGTTTGTCAACTTCTCATCTGAAAAACGCTATCTCGGGTTGTACTCTCTCACCTTTGTAAGGTTTATAACTCTTGTTACATATAATTGTTATCTTTTTAGTATCTTTACTTCTACTCTTGAGTAGATAATTAAGTAATTTCTTTCTTTTTCTTCTTTTTCCTCTCTTGCGCTTAGCAGATATAGGTATCAGAGACTTTAGGCTAGCCGTTGTTGTTCATTTATATGAACTAAGTAATATTCATGCTAATTTATTATATAATTTGATGAATAATAACCACTAAGATGATGATTTTTCACAACACGATGATTGAGTTATCAATTGAAGAGTAATAGCTCCAATAGTTTATTTAGCATTTCAGATAGTCTGTGTGCAATATCAAAACTAATTTTTATGATAATGTAGACTTTATCTTCTGGAATTCGTCGGGGTTGTTGCCGCATTAGCGTGGTTGGCGTAGGCGTTTGCACCCATTTACGAGATAATTGAGGATTGCTTCTTACAGTATTATGGAAGCAAGATGTTTGGATATGGGTAAATCACACTTACATACGAGAAGTAATGGAACAATAGGGGTATTGATAATTCAATAAGATCTTTCATAAACAATACGAGAAAAAAGTGATCATCAATAAGGTATCTTATCATTTCAAATGTACAATGCTAAGATTGTTTAGAAAAGCTTTGCTTTTTCTTAAATGAATTGAACTTCTTTCTAAAAAGGAATTTCATTCTGATATTTTCAAAACCTTTCAAATACTACTAAGAATGAAACAATGTAGAGATTTCTCAAACTCTTACTAAATCAATGGTCGTATTCCTGTACATAGAACCCCAAAGAAATTACAAAGTAGGCCTTGGATCATTCAAAAATGCTTTCAAATCTTGCTGAACCAAAACTATTTGTTTAGATTCAACGACAAAACTCTTAAACTTTAAGTTCAAGATATACCAAACTATTTCAAAAAGTTCAAAATATCCACATAGACTAAGTCAAATGGCTTTTAACCTTTAACCCTTCAAGTGTTAAATGCCCAGGTCTTTAGCAATTACGGGCTGCTAGACCTCTGGCCACATATAATGTCTCTATGGGCGTTCTCCACCCAGCTTTATGTCATGTGGTCAATATACTTCACTGTATATCCACTTTCAATCTGTTCTTGGATCAGATTCCCAATCTGTTTGTGTGCAACACCGTGGAACATCAAACGTCTAGGTTATGATTTCCGCCCGGACAGAACCTATGCGTCATTCTAACGTATTAAGTACAAAATAATCGAATACGTTGTTTTGTCCCATGCGAGATTAGAGACGTCCTGGAAAAACCATGGTTGCGAAAGTCATCTAATCTCCCCCATCGCTATCCATGTTCATGACTGGGAAGCAATACCTTTCCAACAACAATGAGGACTCTTCCCACGCCATAATCGCCGATCAATGTATTCATTCTCCCAAAGTGATCAAATTATTCCAACAGAGGATGGAGAAATCAACATCCATTTACTCCTTGAACATTTCCAAAGAATTTCTTTGTCTAGAAGTCTGGCCATAGATCTAGTTTCTCGGTCTTTCGCACACTCAAACTCGGATTCTAGTTCCAGAATATCAGTTCGGGATTCTGCCCCAATTACACCCTCACTCCTTAAACATTGAAGAGATTCGGAGTTCCAAAGAAAAATTCCTCATGGAATTACAAACCTCCTACATTTGCGTCAACGCGGAGATACCAAACAGGATGATTACTCCAACTGCATCGGCAAGCAATTATCTCTAATGGCGTTCTCTCCAAGGATTTTTAATTAGGGATCATTGTTCATGAAAACAAAAGGGGGCGGGGGGAATACACCAAAAACCTTCAATTCTTTATTTCGCCAAGGATAAACAAGAGCCGGGAATCCTTTTCAAATAATCAAGAGCATTTTACTCTTATCTTCACCAAAAGAACAAAAATTTAATGTTGGTTTCCAACAGGTACTGGGAGTCTCTATTCCAAATGTACACTTGTTCTATTGATGTTTAGATCTATATGACAATTTTCAATCAATTGGCATACTAAACAGGTGTTGATGTGTAAGTGCAGTACATCCCCCTGAACCCAGTCATTTAATCAGCCATATAACGTTCTACTATTGAGCCACTCCTTCGTAGATACTTTCAAGACAACTAGTATTATAGAATCCACTATTCATAACATTGAATTATCAAATATAAATTGTCCATACCGTTGGCGCCAATCAACTCAAAGATGTTGAGAAACAATTGGCGAAAAGTTAAATATAAGGAAATTGTTCCAAAAACCCCTGATTCACAAAAGACAGCCCTAACTCCAAGGTTAGTTATTTCGTCAACGATATAAGCGCTCCACAGCATTTGTCAGTTTATATTCCCAGTATCCAAATCGAGGTTAAATGAGTGTTATGGATGAAAGTTAAGGAGATTAAATAACTGTATTATGTTATCTCCATATACCAAACTATACTGCTTTTAGTGAGTTCGTCTAAATTCAAGATTGAAGAATCATCAAAGGCACATTACTAGTTTCAAATCTGAAGGACCCTTTCATTGAAAATTCTGCATCACTGGCCAACATTAGTCTCTAATCGTATCAATACAAAAGACAATTTAGGTGGAGTACTTTCCGTCGTGTATCCCAAGACCCATCCTCCCCGATATGCTTTGGGAAAGAAAACTTTTCAAGCTCAAACCGCCTATTCAGCCAAAACATATTGATGAATGAACATAGCGGGTATCTGAATATCAAATTTATGAAGCCTTCAAAATGTTGAGTATGCCAGGTATTTGTAGTGAATACATAACAAGACAAAGATATTGCGTTTTTATCGTAGTGGTTTCACGCCAGCTTCAAAGGTGGTGGGATAACATTCTCTACTCCAGTTCAAAAGAGAGAATTCGCAATGCTGTAAAAATTGAACACACTCTACATACTTCCCACATCAGCAGGATAGTGTTTATACATCATCAAATCCATCATTTCTACTATTTGGTTGGTTCGGTTGATCGCGTCTTGAACGAGGCACTGAATGAATTAAAAATCTCAATGTGGAGCTTTAACCAATTTTCGTTGGTAAGAAGATGTTTTCATTACCAAAAGTCTTCCAAAGACATGATGCACATGCTGTCTTTATTGGAAATCCAATTTATTGAGGGGATTACCTCCCACTTTGCCGAACGTTGTAACAAGCCTTTAAGTAATACCCAAAGGTCACATATTTTCCTGGAGGATTTACCATGTATGGCCAAATTGTTAGTATTGTCTTCAAACAGGTATCAAAACTATGTAACTAACGACATGAGTTCAATCTCAAAATAAGAAACAAAATATCACCGGCAAGCACGAGGATAGGGAATTCTAGTCAACAATTTGCTTTTTGATATGCAACCAATTCTTAAAAGAATTAAGAATCAAACAAAATCATAAATTCACAATTATAAAAATTATCAAAGCCAAAAAGCAGCTTAAGGCTAAAGATGGTTCAAACCTTCCTAAACCTTTTTCCAAGAAAACGAAACCTATTGCTGCGGAAGAGAGGAAGAGAGAGAAAAGAAAGAACATCAAAAACTCCTGAAGTCCAACATTCCATGTTAATGTGGACACCTAGGACATTAGCAAACAAGTTTTTAAAGCTAAAAAGATAAACGAGTTAGTAATGATGAACAAACCGAAATCAACGTATCCAAACTCTTTTTTAGCATCTTTGATCAGAAGAAGCTTTCTGAAGTCATTGATGATGACTCATCATCATCTTTCCGAGAAAATTGCCATCAACAAATGTTGCAACAAATTTCAATATCAAATAATGTGATTTCCACAAGCACAGAGGATATTCGAAAAAAATTGTCAAAATCCTGATCCTGTTTCAGAATGAAATTGTTCCAATATGCTCAAACAGTCCCAACCAGTTTCAAAGGAACAGACTGTTCCTGAGTCATCGCAAACTGATATGATCTATGCGGATAGTTTCGAGGATCAGATCAGAAGCAAAAAATTACCATGGTTACTCTCACAAGCTAATGCAAGAAGCCGTCAATCATCTAGCAGAAAAACAAACTTCTCAGAACTAATAATTCATTATGATGCCAAAAATAGTCGATTAGGAAGAAAAATCACTTTCGAATGACATTCGAGACTTCTATTCCTGTCCCACTGAATCTCTAATCATATTAGCCAATTCTAGTCAGAAATGGTCTGTGAGGGCTTCTTTACTCATTCAAAAGGAATACAAATTTATAAATTACTGCTTTGTGGAATAGTGGAGCAAGACGTCAATGGTATCCAAGGGGGGGGGGAAAAAAAGGATCTGTTCTACCAAGTATTTCGAAAAAACTTTCAAACCTTGTTACTGCAGGACGCAGTCGTACACTTTTTGGACAAATTAAACCTTATCAATGTATTATTTGCAATGAAACACGTGGTTACCAACCACTTTCTTCTTGTCAAAGTCTAAATCCAAGTGATTCTAGGGAATCTTTTCTCCACAGATAATCGCCAATCAATATCAATGAAAAGTGGCATTATGGCTACTGTCCAAAATACTCAAGTCTTTATCCATTTGTATCTGACCCTGTGGTTTAAGTTAAATGAATTAAAAAACTTTGTCAAATTAAAATTCAGCAAAGTGAATGTCTCAAATCAGGAATTTACGTCTTTGCACATTGAAGAACGAAGTAAAAGATATTCAAATTATCTTCAAAAAAATCAGGATTGTTGAAAATCATTTCAAACGGCAGTTTGTCATACTGTTCCAAATGCCTTCTGGAAAGAAAACGTCATTGTTTCTTTGCCCTATATTCAAAAACTTTGATGAAAATCTTATTTACCAAGGTAGACCTAGTCAAAGGAAACAGGAATATTCAAATGATGTAAGAAGAATTCAAAGGATTATTGGATAAAACTTATACACCCAAGCCAATCTCCTTGGAGTTGCCCAGCTTTAAGTCAATAAAAAATGCTGAGAAAGAACGAGGGGTTCCTCGTCTGGTCATCAATTACAAACCTTTGAACAAATGTCTCTCCAATGATAAGTATCCAATCCACCAAACAAAGCATTTATTAGACAGATTACAATCTGCTAATTTTCCCACCTTTGATCTAAAATCCGGTTAATGGGCCAACTTCAAATGCCAGGAAAGGACCGTTAACAAAAATGCTTTTGTGTGTACCTTTTGGTAATTACGACTGGCATGGTGTGTGCCATTTGGTCTGCAAAAACGACACCTTCTGGTGTTCCGTGTGATACATTGATGATGTCTTGTTCAAATATTCCAACATTTTGTATGTTAATAGATGTTCGTGGTGTTTTCCAACTCAATTGACCAACTTTTAGACATTAAAGAAGTATAAAAGATGTATGAAACAAAATGGTGTGAGTTGTTTCGGTCTTTTTTTATTTATTTATTTGTTTTTTTTTCCATTATTTTTTTTTTTTTTTGTTTGTAGGCTCCTAAACTCCACATTTTCCCAACTACTGTAAGATTCCTGGTCATTAATGTGCATCAAGGTACCCTACATTCAATTCAAAGAAGTATGATTTGCTCTAAATTGTCAGAGGAATTTACTGACAAAAAAACAATGCAAAGATTTTAAGGCAGTCTAAATATGTGGTATCAGTATAAATAGTATATTATGTATATAGTAGGGCAACAAGTACGCGAGTGACTAAGGGCTAGGCCATTGTGAGGCCTCTTCTTAACCTCCGTTTCCGACTGGCATTTCGCTATCACCTTAATCTACTCTTCTTCATCTCCTTTGACTTTTGATAGTGAATTCGGAGGCGATCGCGCTTCTCACCAACTTCAACACTGGAAAACTCTATGTTCAAGACCGGTATCAATCTGTCTTCTTGTCTCTCTCTCGTTCTCTCTATCTCTCTCCTGAATAATCTTGTTTTTTGTTTCTCTTTTTTTTTGCATTTCTTGATTTGATTACATGGGAATTCTGTGCCAGATTATGGAAAGCGATGTTGACGGTGGCGAGGCCAGTCGGGATTAAGAGATGATGAGATGGCAGCCCGAGATCGTCTGATGACGTTGATTGGAGGCCTTTAGAGAACGAAGGAATGAAGAGATGAAGAAGATGGCAGAGAAGCGCGCCGATTGGATCTCTTTGGGCCACGGGAATACTTGAAGACCCCAGCGAAAAAGTGCTTTTCTCCGTCAGTTTAAAGCCAGTGTGACCGTGTTGTATGGAAATTGCTATCGCGAAAACTGGCCCTGCAAGGGTAATGCGAACCTAAAGCTCTATCTTAAGGATGTTGGACTGGTTAACATATTGCATTTTGTCCTTTCCGTTCCGTAGCTGAGATGTGCTACTCAGGAGCTGCGTAGCAAGAGAGCGCTGGGTAGATCAGAGCTTGAACCAAAGGCAGAGTTAGGTCATCCCTTTTAGGGTGAATATTTCTTTTCTGTTAAACGAATTTGATCTTGATGGAGTTGTGGTGATCAAGGATGGGTGTATTAGAATCCTGAGTTGTATGGCGCAGATGCTTGTCTTGTAAAAACCAGAATAGAAAAGATGTTGTTTTGTAACTTACAAGCTCTTTGGTTATGTTACTTACAAAGAAAGAGCTTGTGCATGATACAAGTCTACAGCTTCAGAGCACACGAGCACGAAACTCTTTTGGGCTTATTTCAGAATCTTTAGGTTACAGTGATTAAGTTTGTGGTGGAGATTTGTTTTTGGCTTGACATTTAGAGTTTCCACAAGATTTTTTTCTTCTTCCCTTTTTGACTTATAGACTCTGTGAGGTGAATGCTTGCAGAGAGTGTCGATTTTTCGATTGGGGGTGCATACAAAAACATAGGACAAATAAGCTATACATATTGAAGACTAGATTCTGTATTGTATTTTCCTCGGGGCCATTGGGCAATTAGTAATGAATTATTTCTATACTGGGATGTAGTGTTGTCCTTGAAAATTGCTCGGGTAATGTTTTCAGCATAATCAACTTAGTCCCTTATTTAGGTGATGGAACAAGACCCTGACACATCCTTGCAAACGCAAACTATTGAAAACGACTCCGTGAAATTAATGCAGCGCACAGCTTCCTTGGCCAGCGAAACAAAATAATGTTCTTTCCGGACCCTGCTTGTTAAGGAATGCACACAGTTGAAGATTAAGTGTGTTCGGTACTGTAATGAAAAAAGAAAATCATGCTTGAAATTCTGAACTATCCATGGTTTAGATTAGGAGTGCAAGAACTGAGACACTAAATAATTTTCTAAAATATGAGTAGTGGGTTTTGATGAGCTTGGTGGGGACAGACCGAGTTTAGGCACAGAGGAACTTGCAGAGAGGTGGATTACCCAGGTCATCTTTTTGGAGGGAATCATCCTTAATTCGTAAAAATATAGTGGTCAAAGGCAAGAAGTGTCGGCAACGCGCGAAAGACTGACTCATCAGATTCAGAAGCTACGATTTCACTCATCTGAACTGATACTTCGTATTGGGTGGCACTACAGGTTGTTGGGTTCGGTGATTTCAATTCCGGGTCTGCCCTGCTACGATAGAAACACCATTCCCGCCTGCTCAAGGTTTGAGGTTCCTATTAAACCCAATATTTGCAGTAAAAGGCCAATGGTTTGGATGGAAACAGGAGTTATGAGTCTCCGCGTATAATTACTTGCTCTCTTTTCTCATCAATTCTGCATTTAGTAAAATTCGGAAAACCATTAGGTACTTCTATCATGTGTAGTTCAGATGTTTTGATAATATGTGAGCATGAACTGTGCCTCCTATTGAGAAAATCTGGTGATCAATGGTGTTGATCGGAAAAGTTATTATCGGTTTTTTTTTTTTTTTTTTTTTATGCGTTGAATACAAGTCTGTATAAAAGAAATACCAACCGATAGTTTCTTAGAAGGACCATGTGGCGATATGATAGAGAAAAGTAAGACTATATCGCTATTTGCAATGACTTAATTTAGAAAGCTAATCGATTGACACCCCAACTGAATAAAGTTTATTAGATGAATGAATTATGACTTCACTTCCTTGTTGAGACATATCTTAAAACAACCTGATCACTAACTTAGCTGTTAGCTATCTCATCAATACTTGTTGAATTCATTTTGTCCAACTCGGCGTCAGGTGACACATCCTTTTATTCTTTTTTTATGAGAGGCATGTTCTAATGTTGTAAATAGAAGCATGTGAATAACAATGCGGATTTGGTGGGTATCGTTCATAAAGTGAAGATGCACATACCACATTGCTGCCAGGATGTGAAAAACATGTAGTTTATGAGTAGAAGTTTCTACTCACCACTACACACGTTTTGGAGATCAAGCAAATCCCGTGCGGGCCTGCGGATAATATTGTAATGTGGTATCGGAGAACGTTTACAAAATAATATAAGAATATTGTCCTTAACCAATAAGAGTAGGACGGACGAGGGACTCGGATCCTGAACGAGGGAATGTACAAAATTGAAAGGTAAAGGGCAGATGGTCCGCTGGGACTGCTCATACCAGTAGGCAATATGCACAATCCTCATGTTGGGCGGAGACGTAAAAATACATGTTTAAAGTAGACTTTCTTATCTACTAGTTAAAACATTGGGGCATATTCACGAACAACTTCTGTACAATTTCCGGCCAAAGCGAACAATCTTGTCTTAGGAGCACTAGAGGACGTTACAATTGACTTTTTCTCCATCTTACTTTGAGTCTTGATTTTGAGTTTGTTTGAGATTTTTTTAACTAGTATGCATTTATGATATTTTTAGTTTTGATGGATTGTCTTTAATGTTCGTTTTATCTAATCAATGTGGTGCATAGCCGTCTTAAGATTTGTTATTCAAAACACGTTCAAGGATTTTGGTTAAAATGACGTACACCCCCCCCCCCCCCCCCCCCCCCCCCACCCCCCCCCAGGTCTAAGTAGATATAAATAGTAGCGAATCTTATAAAAAACTTAAACTGAAAAAGTACCCGGACAAAAGAGATCGTGGAAACTTAGTTTTATAGGAGATGATGTTGATTCTAAAAAGGGGGGGGGTTTTTTAAACAAAAAAAATAAAAGACTTATTGGTTTTGTGATTGGTGCTACTTCTCAACCAAAACCAGAGAACCCTACCATAATGGATTATCTAAGGGGTTTTTTTTTGACCAAGTAGGGCCTATTAAGAATTGTGTGTTGAAAAAATTAAGGAGCAATCATATGCTTACCACTTGATTTTTCTGTATAATTTACAATTTAATGGTATACTTACTCGTCATTCTAGACATTGATAGACAATATCTTACAAATATTAATATAATAGATTTATAATCAAATATTGTAAGTGGGACATTAAAATGGGAAACGAATGTAACATATAAGTATATTTAGATCACTCAAATCTTGAGAACCTGAAAAAAACAACAAAAGATATCTTTTAAGGAGAACTCTAGTGTATGATTCATTTAGGGGAAATTAACGGTTTAGACCCTCAAAGTAAACCGGTTTTTTGCTTCAAACGTGAAAGTATTAATTATTTCACGATCAAACCGTAAAATATGAAAAAAGCTCAAAACAAACCCAGGAGACGTTCTTGCGTCTCTCTGGAATTTGCTATAGATAAATGGACGTCTCTTGCAAAACAGAGAACTGTCTGTTACATAGAACGGACGGACTTGCTTTCAGCGCACTGTCTGTTCTACTATATCGGGACCGGACCGTCTCTAGAAGCAGAGTCGCCGATCTTTAAATGGGTGTAGAAGAGACCGTCATGACCTCTAAAGGTGCGGTCCGTTCTATGAAAATATTATCAGTCCAGAGACATTCCAAACCTTTCACGCCAGAACACTTGCTCGGGGGATCGATTTCTCTCTCCACGTCCGGCGATGTTTTTCATAAATTCGATCAGACAATTATCAAAGGTAGATTTATCATTTGACGTTATTTCGTTCAGATTATTTTTAGGGAACAACAAAATTGGCGAATACCCAATTTGTACAGAGAGGCGCGTCCCCACGGTCCCACAGGTGTGTCGATCTCTGGAAAGGGACGATCACCATGTCCACAATATTGTCCGATCTCTATTATAATTTTCCATAGAGAGGACAGTCACCACGTCCCACAGATGTGTCCGATCTCTAAGTTTACATAGGGGACGATCACCACTGTCCACATTGTGTCCAGTCTCTGGCAGAGGATGGCCACCACTTCCACAGTGCGTTCCTATCACCATAATTTGCTACTTCTCAAATCTGTTGTTCGGAATTTGCAGATTTATGCAAAATCCCGTATATTAAAAGGCTTGAAAAGAGTAGTTGTTAGGCGAAAGCGGTGGACCTCCAGAACGTCGGGCACCTTCAAAAAACCACGAGTTCAACATCCAGCCGCTGTATCGTTCTATATCACGTAGAGATCCATGAAGTTAACCAGATCTCTACTTTGTCCATGGAGCGGTATAAAAAGGGTGTGACACACCATGTGTGGACTAGCGAGCTTTTGCATCAAGTCTCTGTCTTCGGCTTTGGGGATCCCCAACTGTCAGTGTTTCGATTTATTGCCTTAAGACTCTGTTACCTCTGCTGTTCCCATTGAAACAAGACAGTTCCGGATGCTTGGTAGTATCTATCGTCTAATTCAGCAAACACGATCAACCGTTAACCGTCTCCGACGTAATTGTTGACTTAAATATGTTTAAGTCTCACTGATATTTTGATGATGTGTTTTTTTAGTAATGTAATTGATGGAGATTGTGCTGAGAATAAGCAAAGCTGATTATTGTATTAATATAATAAGATTACATGAATAAATAAATAATAATGTTATTTACATTTATCTCGAAATTGTCAGGATCGTTTTGTATTAAGAGGGGGGTGAATTAGACCTTTTAAATTTTAATACTAGTCAACTTAATTCTTCCTAGATTAACTTTTATGATTTATCACAACGTGATAGATAATGTAAAGAGAGAGAGAGAGAAATTCGACACCCGTATTTTACGTGGTTCGGCCCAAATGCCTAAGTCCACGCTACAAGGCTCCCCCTGAAGATTCCTTACTTCTACCTCAACGCGAACCCTGATCGAGCTTTCGAGGGCGTCCAAACTACACAATCCTGGATTGAAACTTAGGGCGTCAATCCACTGCCCATTACAAGTTTTTCAGATTTGACAGAAGATTACAATTAATCTACAAGCTCTCAAACAGAATCTACAAGTTTTGAATAGAGAGATGTCGAAAAATGATACAGAGTATAAATTAAACGAAAGGTAGGGCTTAATAAAAATTCGCAAAAAGTGTGTTCCGTGTGCTCTAAGCTCGGTGTGATAAAGTGTGTCTTTACGCACTTAAAATTTATTAATCTTTTATACTTGAAATGATAATTTTCCTCACAGTGATCGCAAGAACTAACAAAAAAATTGTTAAGTGGCAGTTAAAGATTTTAAAAAAGGAATCAAAGTTTTTTAAAGAAGAGAGTTCATTGAGCCCCAGCCGATCGATCTCCAGGAATTAGCAGGAGATCGATCGCCACATCGCCACATATTAGGAGCAAGCAGCGATCAATTCTGAGAAGCAACAAAAATCGATCGCTGATACATTGATCAAGCTTGAGCATTGAAAGAACGCAGCGACGATCTCTACAGGACTGCAGAGAGCCGATCGCTTATGATATTACACAGCAAAAGAAGCAGCGAATCAATTCCTATAAACTACAGAGACCGATCGCGGCCCACACAATTAACGAGGATTTTGAAGCAACGATTGCAGCGACCGTGCGCCTTACAAAGAGACAGCGAATAGATCGCTACTCAAATCAACTTATGGAAAGCAACGTGTTTTATTTGGCCATCTATCCGACAGCGATTATTAAAATTCCTAGCGTTGCTGATTGTAACACGTCAATAAATAACAAGTGCAGACCTAAAGGGGGAGAGAGATTCGAATTAGGCGGCGCCAGGAGAGCAACATCAAGGCGATCCGACCTACTTCCAGGCATAGTGTTCTTTCTTATTTATTTCCTACTATTTCGTTATGCAACTATTTAATATTATCGTTGATTTAATTTACCTTTAGATGAACTAAACGTTGTTCTAGGGTTTCGATGTAGCCTAGTTATGATTATTTATGTTTCTTGATTCAAGTATTTAATTTTCTGTTTCTGTTCTGGTTGAGTATTATTCTGGACGTAAGGCTTAGGTTGATTGATCACCAAAATAGGAACTGTAGGTGATTCGGATGCTGACGAGGGAGACGGAGAATTTAACGGCACTTGAATATTGTGCCTTAAAAAGGGATCTAGGCTAGAGTAGTTAGGACGTCTTGAGTGGTAATAGACTTTCTTGTTTTCCTAAATGGATTCAGTAATTCTCAGGATTAGAGACCGAGAGGTGATAATTGTTAGTTGAATAAGTTTATCTTTGTCGAGTGAGAGATGATAAATATTTGAGTGAAATTGCCCATCAACACATAGAAATAGGATTTAACTGATTGATTAGGTCTGTAAATAGGATTAGCTTAAGTGAAACGGAACCCTGGGATTTTCTCAACATATAATCTTAACTTCTTTATGTTAGCATATTTTATTAAATGGTTCACTTATTTTATTTGAATTATTTAGTTTAAAATCAAAAATCCTAATTTATTGTTCTTTCAAATAACTAGAAATTAGATATTCAACTTTTCACATAATTTATTCCTCGGGGGATCGGACACTCGTATTAATCCACATTTATTACTTTGCGGACACGTGCACTGCGTAGTCGATTTCCGCAACAACGGCTTATAACTATGCCATTTTTCTGCTTGACTTCAATGCTTCTAACAATAATAGAAACTTTGTTACCGTTGGGAAGCATCCGTACAAGTTCAGGTAAGCCGTTGCCGTTGTAGTTGCAATCGTAGTCGCCATAATGTTCTGGAGTTATGGCTGAAAACGACGTCATTGTAGCTGCGGCTATGAATTCTGGCGGAAGTTCACCGGCAGATGCAAATAATGAGCGGAGACCCCAACGTCACGGTGAATGCTGCGAAATGCCATCGGCAGATATATCCTTGACTTCAATCGGCAGAAGGCATCTTCAACTTCTATCGAAGAGCATCTTTAAAAAACCCTCGGGCAGAGGGACATTCATAAAACTCATCGGCAGAGCAATCCGTTAAAATCATGCGCCAGAGACAACTCCGTGACAACTCATCGGCACTTTCTATCTCAAAGCCCTCGGCAGAGTTTCTTTAAAAAACGCCATCGGCAGGACAGTCTCTTAAAAACCATGGCAGATGAACTCTTGAAAATTGCGTCTAGTGATCGGCATGTCGTGCAAGCTGAAAGACATCGGTATGAGTAGAGTCAAATGCTATCGGTAGATCCATCTTGACAATCATCGGCAGATTCTTTCAAAAACGCTTCGGCAGCTGAAACAAATAAGCGCTGACCACGTCATCGCGTTAGAGTCGTTGCAAAAAACGCTTCGGAAGATGAGAATGGTGAATGTCATCGGCATTAACACCTCCACCCTGTGATGAACCGGCTCGGCAGGAGTAGCTCAGAGCTCTCGGCAGATGCAACATTTCTTTGTGAAAGTAGCGATCGGTTATATGCAAAGCCTGTTGCTATTTCATTCTGATACTCAAACCGATTTATTAGACATAAAAATACATTTTCGGGTTTTCCCATATAAACTCATATTCATTATTTTATGTAACTACACATATCAATGTACATTAATATACCAAATACATAATCAAAAACAAATTATCGACTTAAACACTCTATAACGTTCAACAGAAATGCCCCTTTGAAAAAAGGTATTTTCGTTGCTCTAATAAATTGTTTGACGTGTTCAGGAAAAACAGGGCTGAAATGTTTTATAGTGTATTCCATGATGGCAAAGAAAAGTTTACATTCCGCTGGCATTCAAAAGGTCACATTAACCACTAGCTAAATGACAAATCAACATCCACCGCTGGCATCAAGTTACATCCAACGCTAGCATATAAAATAGGCACAGCAACCACTGGCATTCAAAGTTACATCCACGCCAGCTACACGACCCCAAAAATTGCCCATCCACCGCTGAAATTCAAGAAAGACATACACCGTTAGACTAA
>JAJTVD010000857.1:0-14988 GCA_022432975.1 Begonia masoniana | reverse complement strand
AGTGTAGACCGAAATGACCAAAGTATTTTGCACTGAGTTTTGTCCCTAGAATAGGTGAGCTTGAGTGAGACATACTAAGTTCCTTAAGAAGAGACTATAACCATTAGATTTCTGCTGCACCGTTTGGCCCCTTGCGATATTCAGATTTCCGATGCTATAACGGGAACCACGCTTTTGTTTTGCAGAAGACCATAAATAAGATTACTATCCCAAAAATAGCAGAAACCGCTCGGTGCTCTTCTGTCATCCGAGCAGGAAGCCCATCGGGCATAAGACGCAGGTCACATGAAATAATGAAGACAATAGAAAGAAATTTCAGGGAGGAAGTACCCTCAGTATCGCTAATTGCGCTTGACAGCCTGCTAGTGAACATCTGATGGTGTTGCATGAATTGAGATACTTTGTTTTACAGTACAGGCTATATTGGTCTAGTAAGACAACAGTATTGAAAAGACCCACTAAACATAGTACAGTAGAGAGAAGCCTCAGTTTAAGTGGAGAACCGGAGTGTTTGGAGAGGAGTGTTTCCCAAAAACCCTGAGAGTGGAAAACCGTTTTGCAGAACTCAGATAGCTCTGTGAAGCCACTCAGGATATGTATCGGGATTGAGAGAAGCTCTCCTGTAGTGAATAGTACAGAAATCCCAGAAGAAAGATAGGGGTCCAATGTCCCTCTTACCCAAATTGGACTGAGGTAGAGAAAAAATGGTGCCTAAGAAGGCTTAGTTCTAGTAAGAATAATGTCGGCAACATATACAAACATAATCATAAGATGAGGGTTTTGGCAACTATAAATAGTGATGCCTCAGCCTTTTTTTTTTTTTTTTTTTTTTTTTTTTTTTTTTCTGATACGCTTTGGGTTCCTCGCGAGCTATCGTGGGGGTCATTCCTTCTTCTTATTCTTTTGATCAATTAAACCAAAGTCATATTCCCTTTGAATTCCGTATTGCTTGTTGGGTCTAATCTCTAATATCTTCGGTTCATATCATTTGGTATCAGCGAAGGTTCCTTCATTCAAAGAAGCTATCTTTAAATCATTCTTGTTATTCTCTTTCTGCGCCACAATCAGCTTTCGATTATTTCTATTGTTTCGTTTTAGTTCAAAAAAAAAAAAAATCGAAAAAAAAAAAAAATTCCGAAAATTCAAAAAAAAAAAAAAGCTCTGCGTTTTTTAATACCCGGAAACTTCTTTTGTACTTGCCATCGGAAGACATATCTTTGCCTTGTCTCGAACCCTAGCATTCCAAGCTCAATCGATTTCCTTTCTGCAAGTTTGCGGTTCAAAAAACTCGTGAGAATCACTCATTAGTACGAGGATTCCCACCCGGAAACTAGTCAGCTTCTCGAAAACGTTATTATCCAGCGATCGCTTCTCAAACAGCTTTATGGTTTGACTTATCTATGCTCGAAAGTTGGATTTTAAGTTGAAAGTTTGAATTTTCCACGTTATAACTTGTTTGGATTCTCTTGAGTGGGTTCTAACATTAAGAACCTAAAGAATAGAGGGGAGTGGTAAAAACAGAGTGTTAGATTATCTTATTAAAAGTCAAATTTCGAGCGAAACACGAGTGAAGTGACATTGACGATTGGTAACACGTGAGGGAGAGGCGGTCCATTTAAAATTTCTGCATTCCAATAATTCATTCATTTAAATTTCTTATTTCATTCAGTCATTTAAATTTCCCGCGATTTCAATTCAGTCATTTAAATTTCCGCATTTTATTCAGTTATTTGGATTTTTATTTCGCATTTACCTTTTTGCTTTATTTATTAAAAAAAAACAAAGAAAAGAAAAATTCGGAATCATGAGCTTATAGGAGAAGGAGATTGGATATAAGAAATGTTCCTGAGTGGCCATACCGATCCATACGAGGCTCTTATCGAAGGCTCGAACGTTTGGAGATACCGTCACCTACACAACCATCGTGAAAAAAAGTTTTTGACGACTACTATGACGATGATGACCAACCCTACCAAGACTATACGATAAGAACGGATCGAGGAGAGTGGGTGATCTAGTGATAGCACGGTTAACATCCCGGCCTTTCAAAGGAAAGTGATCCTGAGAGCCTATTTGGAATGTGAAAGAAGTTCGATATTTGCTTTACCGAGTCTCAAACTACACGGAGGAAACAAGGTTGAGATGCATTGGTCACAATGGGTCACCCGGATTACGCCAGCATTGTGGTGGTCAACTAGTCAAAAACTCGTAGACGAAACGGAGAAACCCCAATCCGCACATGGGCAAGTGGTAAAAACATTTATGAAAAAAGGGCGTCCCTCATATTAGCTATAAGGGATTTGTGTCGGAACCTTCAAGGTCTTACTCCAAGGAATACAAGTGTGGAGGAGGTATTATCAAGACCCTGGATGGCCATGATAAGGCCCGATGTACGAGTAGGGAGAAGCCCATGGCACGGTTTGTGGAGGACTTTTCGAAATTGCCCGACAAGTAGATTTACAACCACTATTTGAACATGGAGGAATCTACTACACAAGGCGATCAAAATCGAACGACAACTAAATGCCAAGAAAGTGCAAAGGTACCCACAGCGTCCAATTATTATCGTGGGTAAACCATTGGTAAAGGAAGAAGCCAACCCCGGGGAGCCAAGGAGAAATCGCGCTAATAACTTCACCCACCTAAATGAGAGAGCGAGGTTCCACACTAACTCGTATTAGAGAAGTCGAGTTTTATCGTCCAATGCATTGGCACATCGCATCAGGGTCCCAAATTTGCAATGTTCGTTATAGAATGGTGATATGAAAGGTTAGTTCACTGCGATAACGGAGATGCCATCACTACGAAAGATTGTATTGACGGAAGCGTGGATGAAACCGTCAATGATATTGATTAGTCACAAGAGAGCCTTAAGTGTAACAAATGTAATGGGGACGACGACAAAGCCACAGGAAACCTCTTTCATACTAGGTGTCATGTCAACACAGGTATGTAGCGATGATCCTCGATGCGAGTTTGCACAGGACGTGGCAGTACATTGTGGTGCCAAAAGTAAATTTTCAACCAAGGCTGACACCGCCAAAACCGTACAAATTGCAATGGTTGAGGCGATTGGTCTGTAAATTAGTTACAGGCCATAACTGCACATTAGCCGATCGGAAAGTAGAAAGAATGAGATTTTTGTGTGCGTATTCCAATTGCAACACCATCACATCCTCTTGGGGAGACCATGGGCCACTATGGACGAACGGTAATCATAACGGGCTACAAAAATGAGATTCCGTTACTCAAATGGGAGTTGGATACTACTGAAAGACCATTACCACCGTGGGAAGCAAGCTTGGATCAAGAAGTATTGCCAAAAGAGATCCAAATTGCAAATTGGCGTAGTCAAAAATTCAAGCATGAAGAAAGGAACGAAAGTCTAAACAGACAGAGAGGACAAACGCAGCCGATTAGAGGAAAACGTCCAAATAAAGATAGCACAAAAGATCAAAGGGAGAAAGATTGAGTAAGGGGAGAACGAAACGGGGGAAGAGATAAAAAGAGTGTACCTTGTGAGGAAAAGTGCGGAGATTATTTTGTTACTCCTACAAAGAATTTTATTTTTCCACTAACGAACGTCGCACAAATTCTCTTCCCATCAGGTGTACGCGGGGGGTCTCTTTTAGCGGAAGGTTGCAGACATATTTCCAAGTAATGTACCTAAAGGATTTCACCCACTTAGGGATCGAGCATCGAATTCGATTTCATCCCTGAGCGACGAGCCCCACCGCCGCAATACCCAGCCATCCGATGAAACCAAGAAATTCAAAGGCAATTAAGAATGTGGGGTAGAGCAAAGTCCTATTCAGGAAGTCTTAGCGCCGATGCTATCGTGTGTCACGGTTATTTTGGTTCCAAAAAGGACGGTCACTGCTGGAGAATGTGCTCGATTGTCATCGGTAAATAAAGATTACGGTAAAGTAGCGACAGCCCATTCCTCGTCTTGATGATAGGCTTGATGACTGTTTGTGCGATGTAATGTTTTTTCAAGAATTGATTTAAAGAATGGATATTATCAATATTCGCATTAAACAAAGAAATATATGGAAAACATCTTTTTACAAACAAAATTATGGTCTTTAAGAATGTTTTGTTATGCCGGTTTGGCCTATCTAATCACCTGCAAACGTTTATGAGATTGAGATGCAGATCATTTTTTAAAAGGCAATTTATTGCGAAAATTGTTTGTGGCTATTTTTGGATGATATTTGGTGTCTATAAAGTCCTTACGAACAGTTAAGCATTTGTCTGTAATGTAGTGTGTTAAAATCGAATCTATTGTATGCAGTCTTAAAAATTTGTAACCTTTTGCATGGATCGTATTTTCCCCTTGGTTTGTAGGTTATCTCAAGGGGGTACCGTAGATGAGGAAAAGTAAAGCAATCAAGGCTGGCCACAACACCAAAGAATGCAAATCGTACGTACTTTCATGGCTTGGCTATCGGATTTATATAGGAAGATTTTGTTAGATAGACTTTAGCACTATTGCGGGCACTATTAATGAAGTTAGTTAAAACGGGAATCTTGCATTTAACGGACCGAAGTACATACAAACGTTATTGTTAAGAGAACTTAGCTATGCTCCCCCGTTCTATTTTTACCAAATTTTGATAACATTTGAAATCGAATTGACGGTCGGGAAAGGGAATTGGAGGGTTTGATCGGAAATAAGCCGATTGCTTACTTCATTGGAAGCTTAGTGAGAGCGGCATTAAAATTATCCACATATGACAATGAGCTATGGCTTTGGTAAGGAGCGGTTACAAACCTGCAACACTACTTGTGGCCCAAGAGTTTATTATTCATAATCCGGCACTCGATTTGAAGCACCTCAGTCACACGGTAAAGTGGCACAAGAGGCACTCCAAGTTGGTGGAATTCCTCGAGACTTTCCATTGCCTCCCTTTCAAAAAGGAAGTGGACAACGTAGTCGCTGTATGCGTTGTCAAGGAGTTACGTTTTTAATCCTCTCTAGCAATCTAATTGTTAGTGATATTTAAGTTTTTAAGGATTTGTATGAATCATATATCGATGTTTGTCATGTATGGAGAGAGTTGTTAGAAAATTCCTGGTCGATTATTATATACCATTTATGGGTAGTTAATTTTCAAAGGCTAAACTTTGTATAGCGCTAATGCTCAGTTACTTGATGCTTGTTAGAGAACCCATGGTGGAGGATTATGAGACACTTTGGGAATTGACAAAACGTTGAATGTTTGATAGAACATTTCGTTTTGGCCAAAATTGAATCATGATGTTATAACTATTTGTGCAAGATGCATTGAATGTTAGGAAGCAAAGTCAAAGAATCAAACCCTATGGATTGTTAGTCCCTTTACCGTGCCCGAGCACCCATTGGCCGAGATATTCCATGGACTTGTGTTGGTTTACCAAGAACACAAGGGTAAGGATATTACTTTGTGGTGGTTGATCGAATTTATTTTTGTTTGTAAATGGCCCATTTTATAGCATGTCTAAAAACTATGATTCTACCATATAGCGGATTTATTTTTTAAAGAGTTTTGCGTTTACATGGATTACCTAGAACAATATGTTGCTGGAGGGTATAGTGAAGTTTTCTAAGGTCCCCTTTTGGAGAACCTTATGGAATAAGCTAGAGTACGGAAAGGGTTTGTTTTCCCCGTGGAACACCGTCCGCAACGGATGGACAAACCGGGTAGTGAAATCGAACTTTAATCTACTTTTTTGGAGCATAGTTATTCTAAGAATTCAAACATGGGAAATTGCTTGCGCATCTTGAGTCGCTTACCATAGTAGTTTTCGATCTACGACTTCTTACTCACCATATTGAAATTGTTTTAGGCGGTGTTAACCTCTTACACAACGCTTGTTTTTACCGTTTACCTTCTAATGAATTGTTGATTTAAATGGCAAAGAAAGGCTTAATCCCCACCCTAAGAGAAATTACACTCGAAGTTCTAGAAACATTGATCGAAAGACAGCACTATATGCCGACAGCCACAAGAGATCAAAGAAATCATTTTGAACGCCTATATGTGGTTTGGGTGCATCTACGAGGGGAAGAGATTTTGCTGACGGAGAAAGAATTTACAGCGCGCGGAACGGTCCCTTCGGCAAGTGGTTGGAACGCATCTACAATGCTTAAAGATTGACTTAACGACGAGATATGGTATTAAAAGCGCTACTTTAATGTTGTGACTTGTACGAGGGAAAGGGGAGTTTGTTTGATGCAGATGCGAGGACTAATCTTTTCGACGAGGAGTAATGATGGTGGTCAAAGGGAGCCACTAAGGACAATCAAGAAGCGGATAGGTAGCCAAGATCCATGTAGTATATCGGAGGGACCAATGACGAGATCAGAACGAAAAAATAAACAAAACACTAACATATTTTGAATAAAGACATCCAAGAAAAGTATCATCACAAATGAGCAACGAGTGCCTATATTCCTAAGTGTTGATTACAGAAGCAGGCTTAAAAGAAGCCAAAACGAAGGCTCAAAAATAAAAGACTTCCACATTGATCCCACCGCAACCTTGCACTACTCTAGTCAAGAGTTTTTAACTTCAAATTTCTACAAGTCCACACCATTGGGCTAGGAGGCCCCAATCTGTAATTAAACTCTAGACCTCACGTACTTAAAACCTAAGTTCGCGCGGCCACCATCCCGTTGCAACCGACTTTCTGAATTTTCCTTCTCTTATTTGTTGGAAACTTTCCTATTGTCTACTTAGGATATGTTGATTATTTCTAATTAGTTATTACTTTTAGTTTATTATCCCTTTTTGCCTATTTAAAGAGGCTTGTAATAGATTTCAGGGACTTTTTGCTGAATTGTTTTTTATAAGCTTTTGCTTTGAGGTGAGATCCTTTAATTCGCTTATTGAGTTCTTGATTAGAACTTGATCTTCTTCAGTGTATTCTTGAACGACGAACTATAGCTTAAGGGTGTCGAACCAACGAGTTTGTTTTTCGGGGTCTATGCTACGTTTTCTGATAACTTTGGTTTGGTCATCGCTATCTATTCGATTTGTGTCAAGTTCCTTCTTTTATTCTTTTGATCATAATGCATTATTTCACGTTGAATTCCTATTGACGTGTTTGGTCTGGAGATCTCTAATATCTTAGTGTTCATATAATAAGGACCATTCACTTACATCATTTTTTCCAGAAGACTTACGGATCAAGCAAATGCGGTTTTACTTTGTACATGACTTTGTGTCAGAACCTAAGTTATCCATTTTCGACGTTCAATGTTTTGACTTAAAGTGAGACAACGACGTGTATTGAGACCCAATAGCTCACTGGACGGTCGTACTAAAGACTTAGTAATGCTTTGAGGTGAGTATAAGAACAACCTTCTCTATAATCTATTTGTTCCAACAGAACTTCAACCGTATCAGCAAATGATCTTACTGTTACATGACGTGTTGTATAGACTAAGTGATCCATCTCCTTTCATGTTTAATACTTCATGATGCACAACGACGTGTATTTGGGAGGACCCAATAGCTTCCTGGACCGTATCTACGAACTTAAGTACTGCGTTTTGACGAAGTATAAGAACCTTCACTACAATCGTTTTTCCAAAGACTTAAACGGCTCAAGCAAACAGATGTGGGTTGACTGTGTACATTGACTGTGTTGAACCTAATTTATGCCATTTCACGTTCAATGTTTTTGTCCTTTCAAGTGATGACAACGCCGTGTACATGAGACCCAGTACAGCTTCATGACGCGTACCTCAGACTTAGGTAATGCGCTTAAGACGAAGTATAGAACTTCACTACATCTGGATTATTTCAAAAGAACTTAACGTATCCGCAAATGGATTCTGTTACATGACTTGTGTTGACACCTAGTAGGGGTCACTTTCACTTCAATGGTTTAGAATTGGAAGTGATGACAACGACGTTATGAAGACCCAATAAGCTTAATGACTCTATAACTAAGACTTAGTACTGCGTTATGATGAAGTATGAAGAAGACCTTCACTCACACCGCTTGTTCGCAAAGAGAACTGAACGATCAAGCAGAATGCGCTTTACCTGTTACTGACTTGGTGAGTTATAACTTAAGTTTATCCATTTCAACGCTCAATGTTTTAAATTGGACAGTGATGCCAACTACGTGTATTGAGGCCCAATAAGCTTCACGGACCAGCGTAACTAATACGTAGTATTCGTTTAATATGTAGTATAAGACTTTTACTTCATCGAATTTGTTTCAAAAGAACGTTACGTATCAAGCAAATGAGAGTTTACGATCCATGAATTCGTGGGTAGAATCTAATTATCCTTTAGACTTCAATGTTTTACTTTGATGATGGACCACGACGGTGTGGATGAGTACGCCAATAATCTTCATGGACGCGTAAACTAAACTAGTAGCGTTATGATGAAGATCGTATAAGAACCTCACTTCACACATCGATTTGTTCCAAAGACCCGGGACTTATGAAGCAAATGAGGTTTAGCTATTACATGACCTTTGTTTCGAACCTAAGTTGGCCATTTACACGTTCAATGTTTTAGAATTGAATTATGAACAACGACGTGTATTAGAGGGGGCCCCAATAGAGCGTATGTACGCGTAACTAATCGCATAGTAATAAGCATTTGAGGGAAGTAGTAACTAACCTGTCACATTCATCGATTTGTTGCCAAAAGACCTGAACGTATGAATCAAATGAGGTTTTACTATTACATGACTTGTGGTTAGAACCGGGTGGTCCTTCACGTTCAAGGGTTTTTAGAATTAGTGATGACACACGCGTGTCTTGAGATTACCAGTACTTCTGGACGCTGATAGCTACCTACTGTAGTAATGGCGTTGTGATGAAGTGAAAGCACCTTCCCTCAATCGTTTGTTTGTACAGCAGAACTGAAAACGTATGCAACAAATTCGGGTTTACTGTTACATGACTGGTGGTTAAACGTGAGTTATACCATTTCACGTTCAATGTTGGAAGCGTTTAAGTGTGAAACACGAGCGTGTATTGAGGACCCGCATAAGCTGACAAGGAGAAAACGCTTGAACTAAACATCGTTGCGTTTGAAAGTATAAGAAGCTTCACATTCAATCGATTTTTAAAAAACTTAACTTATCATCAAATGAGGTTTATTGTTATATACTTGTGGTTAGACTAAGTTATCCTTTCCCGTTCATTGTTTTAAATATGAAGTGATGACAACGACGTGTATTGAGGTTCCAATCAGCTTCTGGCCGTAATTAAGATTCGTACTGAGGTTTGATGGGATAAACCTTCCTTCAATCGATTTGTTCCAAAAGAACTGAATTTTTTGTGTCATCAAGATCAATGGGTGTTTACATGTTACTGACTTTGTGTTTTAGGAACCTAAGTTTCCATTTCACGTTTCAAATGTTTTATTGCTTGATGACACGACGTGTATGGAGGACACAATACTTCGTGGACAGTTACTAAGACTTAGTACATGCGTTTGATGAAGTTATAAGAACCTTCACTTCACTCTGTTTGTTACAAGGGACTGAACGTATCAAGAAATGGCGGTTCTGTAAATGACTTGTGGTTTCGAAGCCGTAGTTTATCCATTCAACGTTCATGTTTTAACCTTGAAGTGGTGACACGACGTTGTATTGAGACCCAATAGAGGCTTATGGAACGCGTAACTAAATACTTGTAATGTGTTTGATGAAATATAAGAACTGTCACTACATCGTGTTTGTTCAAAAGAACTTAACGTATCAAGCAAATTTGCTACTGTTACATTACTATATTGAACTGTTCGAACACTAAAGTTTATCCCATCTCGCGTCAATGTTTTAAACTTCAAGTAATGACAACGCGCGTGTAGTGAGGCCCTAATAAGCTTCATGTACGCTTAACTACAGACTTATAATTGCGTTTGACGAGAGGATAAGAACTGTCCTCCAGTCATTTTTTTCCAAAAGAACTTAACGTATCAAGAAAATGAGGTTCTTTAAGGACTTGTGGTTAGACCTACGTTATCCATCAGTCAAGCTGTGACTTCAAGTGGTGACAACGACGGTATTGAGGACCCAATAAGCTTTCTAAAATGGAGCGTAACTACAGACCTAGTTAATGCGTTGATGAAGTTAGAACATTCACTTCATACGATGTGTTCAAAAGAACTTAACGTATCAAGCAAATGAGGTTTACTGTACATGACTGTGGTTAGAAACATAAGTTAGCATTTCACGTTCAATGTTTTAACTTGAAGTGATGACAACGACGTGTATTGAGGATCCAATAAGCTTCATGACGGTACCTAAGACTTAGTAATGCGTTTGACGAAGTAAGGATAGGAACCTTCACTACAATCATTCCCAAGACTAACGTATCAAGCAAGTGAGCTTACTGTCACATGACTTGTGGAGACCTAAGACCATGTGTCACTTCAATGTTTTTGACTGCAAGTGATGACAACGCTCGTGTATTAGGGGTCCCCAATAAGCTTCATGGACGAGTAACTAAGAAAAGTCAATGCGTTTGATGGTATAAGAACCTCCCTTCATTCGATTTGTTCCAAAGAAATGAACGTATCAAGCAAAGAGGGTCTGTTACCATGAATTGTGGTTAGAACTAAGTATCCATTTCACGTTCAATGTTGACTTCAAGTGATGACAAGACGGGATTTGAGGACCCAATACGCTTCAATGGAGCCGTAAACTATGACGTAGTAATGCGTTGCACGACGTAAAGCACCTCACTTCAACGATTGCGTGCTTTCAAAAAGAACTTACGTAGCAAGCAAATGAGTCTTATGTTACATGACTATGTGTAGAACTAGTTATCCAGTCACGTTCATTGTTTTGATTCAAGTGCTGACAACGAAGTTATTGAGGACCAATAAGCTTCATGGACGCGTAAATAAGACTTAGTACTGCGTTTTTGACGAAGTATAAGAACCTTCACAGCTACAATCGCTTTTTTCAAAAAGAACAAGTAACGTAAAGCAAATGAGGTTATGTTACATGAACTTGTCTGATTGAACTAGTTATCCATTCAAGTTCAAGTTTGATTCATGTGATGACATACGACGGTATGTGAGGACCAATAAGCTTCATGGGAAGCGTAACTAAGGGACTAGTAATGCGTTTGTATGAAGATAGTAAGAACCTTCATTCAACGATTTGTTCCAAAAGAACTTAACGTATCAAGCAAATGTAGGTTTACTGTTACACGGACTTGTGGTTAGAAACCTAGTATGCATTTCACGTTCAATGTTTTAACTTGAAGTGATGACACCGACGTGTATTGAGGACCCAATAAGTAAGGACGCGTAAGACCTAAGAATTAGAATGCGTTTGCGAAGTATAGGGAACCTTCTCAATCGATTTTTTTCCAAACAGAACTTAAACTATCAAGCAAATGGAGGTTTTAATGTTTTTACATGAATTGTGGTCAGAAACCTCAGGTATCCATTTCACGTTCCATGTTTTTACTTCAAGGGATGAAACGACGTGTATTAAGGCACACAATAAGCTCATGGACGCTTAACTAAGGACTTAGTAATGGTTTATGGAAGTATAGAACCTTCACTTCAATCGATTTGTTCTAAAAGAACTTACGTCAAGCAAATGCGGTTTACTGTTAATGGGACTTGTGGAGAACTGGTTATGCATTCACGTTCAATGTTTTTCAACTGGAAGTGAGTGACAACCTACGTGTCTGAGGACCCCATAAGCTTCATGGAGCGTAACTAAGACTTAGTACTGCGTTGAGGGAAAGATTAAGCACCTTCACTTCAAGCGATTTGTTCAAAAGAAACGAACTTTCACTGTATCAGCAAACTAGTTTACTGTTACTTGATTTTGGTTAGAACCTAAGTTATGATGTCACGTTCATTGTTTTAAATTGATATGATGACCACGACGTGATGATGGCCCAAAAGATCTGGAGCGTAACTAAGACTTAGTATGCGTTGATGAAGTATAATAACATTCACTCAATCGATGTGTTCCAAAAGAAACTAACGTACAAGCAAATGAGGTTTACTGTTACATGACTTGTGTCAGAACCTAAGTTATCCATTCACGTCAATGTTTTGACTTCAAGTGATGACAACGACGTGTATTGAGGACCAATAAGATTCATGGAAGCGTAAAACTAAGACCTAGTAAATGCGTTTGATGGACAGTATAAGAACATTCACTTCAATCGATGTTCCAAAAGAACTTAAGTATCAAAGCAAATGAGGCTTACTGTTACAGACGTGTGGTTTAGAACCTAAGTTATCAATGTCACGGTTCAATGTTTTGGCCTTCAAATTGCTTGACAAACAAAAGAAGTGTATTGAGGTCTCCCAATAAGCTTCATGGACGCGTAATGAGACTTAGTAATGCGTTTGATGGGAAGTATACGAACCTTACTTCATCGATTTGTTCCAAAAGAAATGAAAGTATCAAGGCAAATGAGGGTTACTGTACATGACTTGTGGTGGAACCCTAAGTTATCCATTCACTTCAATGTTGTGACTTCCAAGTGCTGTGACAACGCGTGTTGAGGACCCAATAGGCTTCTGGGCCGGTAAACTAAGACTTCGTAATGCCATTTTGACGAAGTATAAGAACCTTATCAGCGATGTGTTCCAAAAGACATTAACGTATCAAGCAAAATGATATTCTGTACATGACTTGTGGTTAGAACCTTAAAGTGATCCTTTCACGTTCAATGTTTTGACTTCAAGTGATGAACAAGACGTGTATGAGGACCCAATAAGCTTATGGCGCGTAAACTAAGACTTAGTCATGCTTGATGAAAGTATAAGAACCTGCCAATTCAATCGATTTGTCCAAAAGAATGAACGTCTCAAGAAAATGAGGTTACTGTTACATGACTTGTGGGAAGAACCTAAGTTATCATCACGTTCAATGTTTTGACTTAAGTGATGACAACGGGTGTATTGATGGACCAATAACTTGCATGGAGCGTAACTAAGACTATTAATGCGTTTTTGATGAGATAAGAACCTTCCTTCAATCGATTGGTTCCAACAGATCTTAACGTATCACAGCAAATGAGGGTACGTTACCTGACTGTGGTTTTGAAACCAAGTTAGCCATTTCACATTCAATGTTTTAACTTGAAGTGATGACAACGAGTGTATGAGGGGGCCCAATAGCTTCAGGGACGGTAACTACGACTAGTACTGCGTTTGATGGAGTATAAGAACCTTACTACAATGATTTGTTCCAAGAACTTAACGTATCAAGCAAATGAGGTTTTGTTACATGACTTGTGGTTTAGACCTAGGTTATCCATTGCACGTCAATGTTTTGACTTCAAGTGATGACAACGAAGTTGTATTGAGGAACCAATAAGCTTCATGGACGGCAGGAACTAGATTGGTAATGCGTTGATGAAGTATAAGAACCTTCACTTCAATCGATTGTTCCAAAGAACTTAAAAGTAGCAGCAAATGAGGTTACTGTTACAGACTTGTGTTAGAACCATAAGTTATCCCAGTTTCACGTTCAATGTTTGATTCAAATGTGACACGACGGTTATGAAGAGACCCAATAAGATTCATGACGCGTAACTAAGACTTAGTAAGAATGTTGATGAAAGTGATAAGACTTTCAATACAACTATTTGTTCCAAAAGAACTTAACGTATCAACCCACATGAGGCTTACTGTACATGACTTGTGGTTTTAGGAACCTAAATGATTCCATCTCACTTCAAATGTTTATTACTGCAAGTAATGACAACGAGTGTATTGAGGGCCCATAAGCTTCAAGGACGCGGTTAAACTAAGAATTAGTAAAATGCGTTTGACGAAGTTAAAACATTCACTACAATCGCTTTTTCCAAAAGAACTGTAACGTATCAAGCAAATGAGGGTATGTACATGACTTGTTGTTAGAACCAAGTATCCATCACGTTCAATGTTTTGACTTCAAGGGTGGGACAAACGACGTGTATTGAGGACCCAATTAAGACTTCATGGAAGCGTAACTAAGACTTAGTAATGCGTTTATGAAGTTATAAGAACCCCTCCTTCATCGATTTGTTCAAAAGAACTTAAACGTATTCACGCAAATGCGTTTATGTTACATGACTTGTGTTAGACCTCAAGATCGTAGTGAGTATTTCACGGTTCAAGAGTTTTAACTGAAAGCAGATGATGCAACGCGGGTATCTGAGGACCCCAATAGCTGCCATGACGCGTAACTAAGACTTAGTATTGCGTTGCGAATTAGGGAACCCTTCACTACAATACGCATTTATCCTCCAAAGAACTTAACGTATCAAGTGCAATGAGGTTTACTCTTAACAAGTTGTGGTCAGAACCTAAGTTATCCATTTCACGTTCAATTTTTTAGACCTTAAGTAGTAGTAGACAAACGACTGTATTGAGGACCCAATAGCTCCATGGGCCGCGTAATAAGACTTAGTTAATGCGTTTGATGAAGTATGCAAGAACCTTCAACTCAATTCGATTTGTCACCACAAGAAATGAACGTCACAGAAATCAGAATGAAGGTTAGTACTGTAATACAATAGACTGTGGTTAAGAGCCTAAGTATGATGACACCTCAACAAACTTAGGTTGTGCAGACGACCGTCCAATAAGATAGATCAACTTCAGGATTTGCCCAATAGTAGTTCAGGAAGTTTAGACAATAAATGATCCACCAAGTGGTTCATATGCACAGGACACCAAATAGTCACAGGAAAGGAAATATTGCAATCGCCCGTTGTTATAGAGAAGGCAGAGAAACCCAATATTATAAGGGTTGGAAATCAAGTGGTTGCACTTGAAATTTCCGCAAGTTCTAAAGACATACGTTGGAGAAATTCTCACAAGATAATTCTCATCTAGTGTGTCTTACAATGAAGAAATCCACGTGATTTAAGGCTTCCAAGAATAGTCTAGAATAGGCATTAAATAGCTGTAAACATGAGAAAGAACTTTGCTTCTAATATGGTCTAGGTTCAGCCTTCTTGGAAACCATCAAAACACCTTTTGGCCTCTCTATGCCAATAGAACT
>JAJTVD010000856.1:0-18988 GCA_022432975.1 Begonia masoniana | reverse complement strand
AATAAATGATCCACCAAGTGGTTCATATGCACAGGACACCAAATAGTCACAGGAAAGGAAATATTGCAATCGCCCGTTGTTATAGAGAAGGCAGAGAAACCCAATATTATAAGGGTTGGAAATCAAGTGGTTGCACTTGAAATTTCCGCAAGTTCTAAAGACATACGTTGGAGAAATTCTCACAAGATAATTCTCATCTAGTGTGTCTTACAATGAAGAAATCCACGTGATTTAAGGCTTCCAAGAATAGTCTAGAATAGGCATTAAATAGCTGTAAACATGAGAAAGAACTTTGCTTCTAATATGGTCTAGGTTCAGCCTTCTTGGAAACCATCAAAACACCTTTTGGCCTCTCTATGCCAATAGAACTGCCTAGCAGAGGTCATTTTTTTTTTTTTTAGACATGTCATAAGCATTAAGCAAACTCGGGTTTGACATGTTATCTTAGGGGTGTGCAAAATACGGTTCACGTCAGTTTTGGAGGAGGAACCACACTGAACCGAGCACAATTTGGTTTCAGATTTGGAGTCCAAAACGGTCATTTAACTGACCGAAACTGAACCGAAACCGAACCAAAAGTTCAGTTCTTGGTTCCTGTACAGTTCAGGTTCTACAACCTATTTTCAAAAAATTTAAATAATAATAAAAATATATATATTATATTCCAAAAAACACTATACCCCAATAATAACAAACAGTTTGTCAATATCGATAATAGCATAAACAAAAGTACAAATGATTTGAATATAGTCAAATATAAAAAAAAACTGAAGCCTAAGTAAATTATCTGTTATCAACAAAATAAAATTCAAAAACTGTTGACAAAATGCTGAATAATCAAGAATATTCGCTCCAAGCCTTCATAACGCCCCGAAGTTATCTAAACCGACTCTTACCCAAAGCTCGAACCTAATTAGGAACTTGAACTAAATTTAAAATTTCACGCGAAAATCTGGGTTTGACATTTTTCTAATAATTTCAAAACAGTTAACTGCTTTGCAGCGGAAATCATTGAACAACAAAGGAGTTAAACAATACCACGAAACAGTGTTTGAAAGTTTAAGAAAACAATCGGCACTAGGACCTAACGCTGAACCGTGAAATACTATGAGATGTCGCAGGAAGTCAAACGCCATCTGTCGATGAAATAAGTCAACGGAAGAAAGCAGAACAAACTAGAAGGCTTATACCGAAGACTAACGACAAAATTCCTCATTTCCCTTCTCCGACAGAATAACTTGCATTTACAACGATCACTAGACGACAAAACAATTCCTACATCCACCGGTGAACGTCAGCGGTGACTCATTCATTCCGATCGGAATTTATCACACATCCACCGGGTGACGGTCAGCCGGATGATTTCATTCATCGATCGACTTTATCACCCATCCACCGGGGACGTCAGCCGATGATTCATTCATTCGATCGACTTTATCCACATCCAACGGTGACGTCAACGAGATCATTCATCGATCGACTTGCACTGAGGGACATCTTCGAGCGCGAACAGGATTAACAACACAACATCGCGATAGACTTCATCTACCGACAGGAAACAGGAACAACAATCAGCTAAGGAAAGGACTTACTCACTTTACTGAAACCATTTGAAGCAATTCAAATCGTTGCATTACTCAAATCCAGTAAGAACCAACTTTAAAAGTCCCAGAATACTATCATCGAGAAAATCTCAAAACGTATTCAAAATATTGAAAACACCGTACTGTCCTGACAAGTAACATACTCAGATTAAAACAATGTGTCAACCAACCATTCAACTACAGACATCAGTTAATACGCCTCTCAGTTTACCCGGCCGGAAACAGGAGTACTCTCCAAACCACATCTATTCATCAGTGCACTCAAGGAAATCACGGCAGTTTCCTCAAAACCTACATCCACCCAAAAAACTCGCTATTAGCTAATGCTAAATAAGTAAAGAAGTAATGAAAATGAAAATACTAAAATATGAATTCCTCAACATTGCAATATTTCTACTTTTATATCAGTTGTTCATTCAGTTCTGGTTCAAGATTCCCCCTGTGAAATTGGGAGTTGGATCACCTCCCCAAGAGAAACATCCACGGACTCTTTAAGGGGGCGGATAAATTCCCTTAACAGTAATCTGATTCATATGTTCAGATCACCCTGTTGTAAATTGAAGTTGGATCAACTCTCCCAAAGTATAAAATTATCCACGTCTCATTAAGGGGCGGGATGATTACCCTAAAGTAAATCTGAGTCAATGTTCAGACCCTGTGAAATTGGAAGTTGGATCACTCTCCCAAAGTATAAATATCCACTGTCTCATTAAGGGAGGATATTCCCTTAACAGTAAATCGATTCACATGTTCAGATCCCCCTGTGAAATTGACGTTGGATCAACTCTCCCAAAGTATAACTATCCCACTATCTCATTAAGGGGCGGATTTATTTCCCTTAACAGTAAGACTTGATTCACATAGGGTGTTTCAAAGGTTTCAATCCTTATACCATGCCAACATGCATTCAAATTCATTTTCGATACTTTTAAAACATGATGCTGACATACCACACATTCTAGAAACAAACCCTAATATTTTGTGATGTAGGCCCGAAGGCACAAGCAAACTTTACGTACTGGTCTCCTGGAAATCGCTCGGTGTTCAACTACACTGGAAGTCCTGCTCAACTAATGTCATAAGTGAATACTGATAGATCATCACTAGCCTTATCCTATATCATTCCGAAACCTAAGGAGCTAGTTTTGGAAGCTCTAGTCATCCGACATTCTCGGCTCAACACTAAAACACGAAACGGTACTCAATCACCAGCCATTAACAAGGTACATACATTGCACTCATCTGTTATCTAGCCACTAAGAATCTAAGAAAATAAAAAAAGGAAAGAATACCTAGCCGAGAAACTAACGTTTCTGAGGGGAGAAAATCGCCTGGCGCTCTGTGAGTTTGAGATAAATAAGAGAAAGGAAAAATGAGAGAAAAGTGGGGCTAAACCTCATTGAAACCTCCATAATACGGTATCCAGTATAATATCTCAAAATTACCACAGCCTACTCACTCATTATTAATCTCATCACCTAAAACATCCATTCCCATCCTTAAAATGTTTCACTCTAAGTTAATAAAGTAAACGGGTTAAACGAAACCGGGCGTGATACACTTCAACTATTCAATATATTTTGTGAAGAATATGTCTTGCATCTCAATATTTATGTTTGTGATGTGTGTGAAATAGTGTTATCAAAATGATAGTTGTATGAAACACAATTAGGCAAAATGAAGTAGAAGAATGAACCGAATATAGATAAAAAAGATATAACAAGTACATACCTTGTTCAATTTCAATCAATATAGCCCACTAAAGAATAAAGTGGTTTAGATGATGTTTTGCGTCTGAATCTAAATGTTGAGTGCAAATAGCGCCGCGACAGCTTTGGGGACAAAGAACTACGACGAAATGAATCAAGCACACGTCTCGTTACTAAAGGCCTGAACTCCGAAGTCCCCTCCAAGCTGTTGAAATGGGGATAATATTACATCCTTGCTATTTTACAAATATTGGAAATTTCAAGGAATTCACTTTTTTACCATGCGAATATATCAATTTTATCTGAAAACTTTTCTAATACTTCAGCTAAATATTGATGACACCTTCCATCTGATTACTTGGAATCGTCATCCGTTATGTGATCTTTAAAAAACATCTCATACTCCTTAGTATGTCAAAGTACTAATTTGTCTCATTACGGAGAAGAATCGTTCTAGCCATCCGACTCGAATTGTCTTCTGAAGTATCAAAACTCGAATCAGATTTCTAGATGAGATATTAATCTTTCAATCACAATTTCTACTTGTTCATTACTCATTTCATTGTCACTATCAAAAACATGGTTGGAGACAATGTTTCAAAAACTTCATTTTACATCTAGGGCTAGTACAATTGCCACACACATCAAACATATTTGAATTTATCACAAAATCCTCCAATATTTGTTTTTTTGCCAAAAAACCTTTATTGCACGTCAATAGCCATTCTCCTAACAATGATATCAACACTGAGAGGGCTCATGGATTGTGAGACACAGATGTGAAAGTATGTGTACGATGGCGCACAAAGGGAACCCGCGAAGGCTGTACATCCGCGCGGGACCAAATATGAAGGTGACAGGGTCAATTAACAAGGGGGTCGTCACAATTTCACATCGCTTTGGGAAGTATGTGAAAATGCAAACATATGTAAAGAGACCCTCCCAAGATTAGCAAGACGCGTTTTGGAGCACCAAGTAGCACGGATCCCATAAAAAAACTCCAAAGTTAAAAGTTACTTGGCGGAGAGATAGTACCAGTTGGGTGACCGACGTGGGAACCGGGCCTCGCCCAAACAACAAGCCGTGAGGGATGATATTGGCTCGCCCCCATCCCCAGGATGCGGCCAAATATCTTGCTGGGAAAAAGGGGTCGTGACAATGGTATCGAGCCTGTAACCCAACTGAAATGTGGCAACCGAGGACGTTGGGCCCTGGGGGGGTGATGTGATGACCCGAGGTGTAAAGTATGTGTACGATTGGCTGCAACGAAAGGGAAACCCAAAGGCGGTACGTCGCGTGGGGCAAAATCGGAAAGGTGACAATCGTAAAAAGCGGGTCGTCACAATCCACATCGCTTGGGGAAGTATGTGGAAATGAAAAATATCGTAAAGGAGGACCCTCCTAAGATAGTAGATGTGTTTTGGAGCAAATGGAAAACGGTCCCATAAAGAACTACGAAGTTAAAAGTGCTTCGGCTCGAGAGTAGTACAAGGTTGGGTGACCGACTGGGAAGTCCTTGCCAAAAACACAAGCCGTGAGGTATGATTTTAGGATACGGGGCCAATCCCGAGCGGACAAGAATCTTGTTGGAAAAGGGATCAGTACATGGGATAAATCCATTTTCAAATTACACACGTTCACTAATATAAATATTGGAGGTATATGTGAGGAGACTGAACGGAAAACAATTGTATCTAAAAGATCCTTCAAAAGACTTGATAAGCTCTTTAATATTAGCCTAGGATTTCTATTGTGGGTGGTTTTTCACTTTCCCCACCAAAATCCAAGAAAATAATGACCATCAATTTCAATAAACTTTGCAAAAAGCTCTTTCAATATTTTCTGCGCTTTTCTAACATTAAATATGTAAAATTCCAATAGGTGTGTTACGTCAAGGACAAAACATTACTTTGCAAGTCGATCTGTACATTTTCACACAATTTTAACTGTTTGTAGCCTTGCAAGGAAAGATCAAACATAGTTTCATCATTCTACGAACTCTTGCAATAGACTCGTGATGATCTTTTAAACCATCACACAAATCACATGCAAAAGATATGCAAAAACATCGCAATAGCATGGTGTTCCCCATTCAAACTAAAACCCATTTCCAATTTCTAATACTTTGACCAAATACAAATTCATATTCATTAGAAGAAGATTGTAACTGTTAATCATCAAAAGTATTTTCAATTCCCATTCAAAACAAGATCTTTCTAATTCTTACCAATCGTTTTACCTTTATGATTTGAATCAAGCAAAATTGAAAAAAAAATTGATACTTATCTTACACAATATCCAACACATCAATGTAATGAGTAGTGAAGACTATGTAATTAAAATTTTGAACAAAGTCCATGTAGCTGTAGTCAAGCATTACTTGTTGAGATGTGTATTTCTAAAAAATAATCTTTCAATTTCAATTTTTTTTTCCTCATTAAATACTCATAATTATCTCGTCCAAATGGTATAGTTCTAGAAGGTATGGAAAACTTAGGTGAACATATTCGATAATAGTTCTAAAAACCCTTCTCCTGCAAAGAATTTCAAAGGCTAAAATCATCAACACGAATCATCTTTGCAAGCAATCTCGACCAAGTTGCAAGGACTAAACAAGTTACATCGTTTACCCATCTACAGTCTGATTAGCTTAATGGCTTTTGCTTTCTACGACATTGGCACAAAATTTGTTGCAATTAAAGGAATGTGTGTGTGTGTTTTCAGTTTGATGTCCCATTCTTCGATGCCGGACAGCATATGACTGTTTGAGCAATGATTACATTTTTGCTCGATGATTAGTTATTATCAGAACTTTCAATCTTTGTAAAATGATTCCAACTTCTGGATTTTTTCCTTTTCGTTTGACAAGTGCAGGACCCTTTAAACACATGATTACTGCTTTCCATCCTAAAACAAAATTTAATCAATCAAATCAATTAAAAAACAAAGATAAACACATGTTTTTGATCTCTAATTGCTCTTAGTATGAGAAAACATCATAGAACAAACAAATAAAATACATAAAATGCTCTCGGTCACATCCGAAGAGTCTGTCCCAAACTAGAAACATTAACTTCACAGTTCACAGTATAAAACACATAAAATCACAAAGACAAAATCAAAGGACACTCACTCACATGGTGCTCTAATGCTCTCGATTATAATTAAAACAGCACATAACAAACAAGAAAACACATAAATTGCTCTTGTCACGCCGAAGAGTATCCCAAACCAGAAACATTATATAACTATACAGTGCCAAACACATAAATTAATGACAAACATTAAAACAAAACATGCTAAATTTGCATCGGTTCAAAAACAGAAGAGGACAGAGAGCAAATCAAGACTTTGCTCTCGTTCAAAAACAGAGAGAGGGCAAAATAATTGATTTTGCTCGCTTTGAAAAACGACAGAGCGCAAAGTGTTGATTTTGCTTCTGCCAAAAACGAAGAGAGCAACAACAAAACATGTTTGCTCTCGTGGTTTGACAGAGAAGTTAACTGTTGTTTGGCTTTGCTCTCTTCCGTTTTTGACAGAGGAAAATCAACACATTCGCCTTGTCACTTTCAATTTTTTTACAGAGAGCAAAACATTGATTTGCCTCTGTCAAACCAAAAAATGAGCAAAGAATAGAAACCATACCAAGTAGCAGAGAGTCGTCGTTGGTGCTACTGTCGTCGTCGATACTCGATAGCCCCGTAGCGAGAGTCGTGTCGGTCGTGGAGTTATCCATGTCGGGTCTCTACTCTCCTGCTGGCGTGTGTCGTACCTGTGGTCTTGCGTTCGCCTGTCATCGTCGTCTGCGTGTGTCGTCTCTGGAGGAGTGGGAGGGGATTTTCAGGTGAAGACTGAAGAGGTAGAACTGAAGCCAGATACATTTAGGTCTGTAACCTCGGGACTTTATTTGTTTAAAAAATGAAGGAACCGATTTCATCGGTTTGGTTCGGTTTTATCGCTTTTGACCGATCCTCCAAAACCAAAAAAACCGAACCAATTAAATTGGTTCCTACCAAAAATCAATTTGAAGTTTGGTTTATATGTCAAAATCGATCTGAAAACGAACCGATTTCCCTCGGTTCTGGTTTGGTTCATCGACGGTTTACGATTCCCGTTGCCACACCCCTATGTATCTCTTCATTATCCGTGCGGCAAGCATTGGATTTCCTTCCAACTTCTCCTTCCACGACTTCTTTGAACCCCCTTGAATTTGAAAGCGTCCGGACTTTTACTTTCATGAAGAACACTCACAATATCTAGAGAAGTCCTCAATGATGTAAACCCAAATATATCGAAATCTCACTGATGATGGCTTGTTTGGACTCGCCAAAAGACAAATCCATAGTGTACAAAAACTACACTGGCATCTTTCCTTGCCAACAACTTTGATTCTTCCATACGGTAATAATGAGCTTTTACCGTATATTGTAACACAAATTACACTGTGTTTCTCTAACTTATAGTTGAGGAAGAACCCACAGCTCAATTTTTATCAATCATCACTTTTAACTTGTGATAACCACAGTGCCCTATCCTCGAGTGCCACAGAGCCGCAGTTCTTCTTTCGAGTCTGATTAAAATAAGCCGTATCGGTGTCATTACTAGATAGGCCTCAGCTTCAGTCCTTCAATCATTGGTGTTGACCCGAGATCTTCATAGTTCGTACACATTGACATCTTGGGATCGAACAAGCCATAAAAGCGAGATGATGTCAACTGTGCCACCGATAGAGGTTTTCTTCATGCCGGGTACATGAACATCTTTGAGTGGTATCTCGTGAGAAGGTAACGAGACACAATGGTCGTTTTCCATATGAGATATTGGTAAAACCTCGGAGTTATGGTCGTCTACACCACACGAATCCTTTATACTCCACCATTTCTTGCAGTTCCCTCATCATCGGTCAACATATGATTCGAACAACCGGACTCAATTCGCCCTATACTATCACTGTGAAAGCGCCGATTCATCTCTTACCACAGTCAGAAGAGAGGCGAAGACATTTACCATCATTCACTTGAATTTTCCGTTTGGAGTCGTTGTATTTCTTCAGCATTTCTGTTCTGGGACCACAACAATCTTTTTCCAGTGGCCCTTTCTTCCAGTTAGTTGTGGTAGTTAACCATAAACTCTTGTTTTGCCGGGAGGAATTACTTCGATTTTCATTCTTCTCAGCTCCCCCTTGACCGCAGGTTCACCATGATGATTGCATTGTCCATTATTCTTCCATGATACTTTGCCACCCATTCTTTAGACCCACTCTTTGTTCGTCTTAACAAAGAGTGTTCTTCTAACTCTTCTGTGAGCTTCCAACGAATCTCTTTGGCCATTATTCTTGGTCCGATAGGAGATTTTCAAAATCCACGGTGACGTTGGTGGCTTACCCTTGGATGGCAGTAACAGGCCTCCGTAACTTGGATTCAAACATGAATGAGATATTCTCATTCTTGGTTCCTTGATTTGGCTTCAGGATCCAGCTCAGAAATTTTCAACACAGGTCTTTATCCTTGTGAAAGTAATGATTTGATCGTCATATCACGTGCTTGATAGATAACAATCATTTTGAGAGTTGGTAATTCTCATGTCATTTTTCCGTGGAAGAGTGCTTTGAAAGTGTCTCAAGTGATTTCGGCGTTTTAGCTTGCGAATGTGACTCCAGCCTTCCTTCTATTGTGCTCTTGCACTCGCGAACATGGTCTTTCCTGCCTAATCCTCACTTTAGGGCAGTAATTTCATCTGTTTGGACCGTGGTTTCATACACCAATGATGTCGACAGATCATGACCTTGCAAGTATTGACTCCGGCAACCGTTGCCAATGGTCTATAATTTGTGTTGGTGACGTTTCTTGATACCTCCTACAACTTGAAGGGGCACTCATTGTTTTGGCAAAACTCCGACACTACCAAACAAATTTTTGACTCTAACCGTGGAATCGCTCACCACTCACAACACAAAAAACACTCCCCAAATAATCTCTAAAAAATTGTTCATGATGTGGCAGATCAGTTAAAAAAACCGCAACAACCGAGCATACTAAATTTAAAGAATTCACCAGGCTCTGATACCACTTTGTGAACACAATAAAAATACTAAAAAGTCACTCACTTTCTCTCGGAGATTTGAGATTGAGGATACATTTCTTTCTCATCAGGAAAATCTCTATTATAGAGAGATTTCAGAAGGAGATTTCACTTTTTATTCTGTATTTCATTTATGACGCGCATAAGTAAAATTGAAATTCTATTCTTCAAAAAGCCGTGGGTCCAGTGCAGAAGTAGATTGAAATCTTTTCTTTATACCTTATTAATTTTTTCTTTGTTTGTTAGCGACAATGAAGGTCAACGTGTCAGTTTACAAGTTCTCAATGAAGTCAATTCATTATCATGCACATTCCACATCATGCTATTGGTATTAAGGCCAACTAATAACAAACATGCAAAAACATAGACATATCCGCAATCATTCATATGTTCAGTACGTTTACAATGTTGATGTTATTAATTTACACGTATCCTCGAGCAAGATTCACCATACAGTATAATGATAAAGCATACGAAAAAACTTGTCACATAGATATATTGTCTAAGTACGAAACCATTACAATGAGCATTCAGGAGTGATTGTAATGTTGGGGAGCATCGTGGCTATGGAAATTGGGACTTTCCAAGCAAACTACAACAAATTGTGGCGAAATTTGATTGCATGGCCAAAGAACGTACTGTAACACCATGAGATGAGGGGCAGGTGATCTTCTTAACTGTATTACCGGCCATGAATATGTAATCTGTGACAGGTAGGACTTTTTATACAAAGAATAATAATTCAGGTGGATTGTAAAATAGGTTGGGTGGCAAAGTTGTAATAATGGAGGGTGCATGACCGATATATAAAAGAAAAGGAAATGTTTTAAACCCTCACACTCGAACCACTGTAGGGCGACACCTTCTTTTCAGTGATTTGGATTCTCCAGCTCTAGCTCCCTGCTTCGGCATATCCCTTCGCAGATCGATCTCTGACTAACTCCGTGCCAAGGTATGCATTAGTCAATGTAGCTATCATTTAGCATGGTTAACCTGTTTTACTCGGCATTGGAGTTTTGGATTTTACAATGGACGGAATAATAATAAGAACATTTGGAACCTGAGTGTGGGAAGTTTATCAACTTGCTTCTGGACATTTAGAACAACCCACCTCTGGGTTATCAACAATCGAATCAGTCTGTTTTGGTTTTGGATTCAAATACCCCCCACACGCAGGGGGGAGTAATTAGCTAAGGATTCGGGAATAACTTTAGCTATTAAATCTTGTAATAACGTGAGATTAGAACTAATTAGGATTTTTGTTTAACTACCTGCAATGTAAATGTTTTAGGTGAAGAAGTTTGTTTAGAAGCGGGAGGAGCTCAACGTTGCTAAGAGACCAATGTAAGTGGAATGTATTAGATTTCCGGCTAATAGAAGCACTACACGTGGAGTACAGGTTGAGATGTCTAATGTTACTTATGATAATGAGTTTGTCTGCACTTGAAGGATTTATGTAGTTTGCGGGAGTTATCCATTGATGCCTGCTAGTGACTGTGAAAAGTTGTCCGCTTGGTATATGGATCCTTGTCATAGTTTAATGAGTTAAACGTTCTCATGTTCAATGCATCTTATGACTGTTCCAAGCTAAGAAAAATGTTTTAAGTAGTTTTCCATAAACAAGATATGTATGTAATATGTATATATATAGCTTTATGCAACGTGGATTAGGGGGCTTGGTTGGGGGCCGGGTTCGGCGCATGTCACGTCCAAAGAAGGAATAGACTACGACCGCAGTAGGGAAACAAGATCAATCACTGCGAAACCCCTTTACCGGCACAAATCCTTCTTGATCACCCAACCTAAACAAAGAATATGATCAATGCCTATGGATGATGAAAATATGAGCCACGACTTTGATGATGAATAGATCCATGCTATGACTGGAGGATATGAGCAAAGACATGAACAAGAAAAGACCTAGAGCATGTGATTTTTCCCAAATTATGACATTCATGCATACATGTTAGTGTTGGCATTCTTACTAAGCATTAGCTTATAGTTTAAAACCGTGATGATGAGGTGATGAGTTTTCAGGTGAGGAAACTCAAGGTTAATGAGGATGTCTAAGCTTGGTTGCTGGAGGGATGGTCCATTGTGACAGTGAAGGCTGGATAGGCGATTAAGCTCCTGGTAGGTCATAGTAAGTAGAAAAGTTTACGATGAAAAGATGACTAAATAGAACAGAATTTCTTATAACAAATGGAGATTTGCTTTGAAGAGCTGTCTTTAACGTCTGAATACGCTTATTAAGGATTAATGAGCAATGGTTGTTTTGTCTGTTTGAGTCTTCCGCTATGCGTCTTTCGATGAGTTATGATTCTTTACCTGAGGTTTATGGTTACTAAGTTAGGGATCGGGTGATTCGTGTTCATGTTGTATCGACATGAAGATGTTGATGATTATAGTGTTTCCCGGACGTATGATAGAAAAGCTGGCGAGGCAAATCATCCGGCTTGACGTCTCGGCAGATGTATAGAGTTTAAGGCCATCGGATGATGAAAAGTGGTATTTGTCGTCTAGCGATCGGCAGATGTAAGTGTAAGAGCAAAGGATGATGAGAATGTTATTTGTCGTTAGTGACTGGGTCATGTTTTAATTATTCACGTGCGATGCACATGACCACGGAGGAGTACCCTTCATTTCATCGGAGGAGTAGAGAACTTCTCCCACCGGATGGTATACACACAGGTGTTGCGTTAGTGACGGTAGATGTGGTCATCTCTATCGGTAGATGCAAGCCTATAAATTAAAGTTTCCCTTCATAGCCGATACACATTGTGCTGCACCGCGGCAGAATGGCAGATATGTAATGTTTTCCTGTGTGATTGAGGTTTTAGCGAAATGCTTAGGACATCTTGAGTTAAACTATGTTACAAAAAAGAAATACAATGCTAATAATGAACAGTGTGAGTAAAGAAGGAATTAAATGATTAAGAAGACAAGGATTATGTGACGATCCCTTTCTGGGGAGGTTACACACTACCCTAGTGGTTATCCTTGCAAAGGATTTTTTGAAGAACACAAACAAGAGGTTAGCAAATGATGGGGGAATTTTTTTTTTTTTTATTGAACTTCACATAGCCAAGGTTCAAGCGCCCTTGCCGATAGCAAATGTAGGAGAGTAGTGGTTGGAGAAACATTTACCGGACCAACAATTCCAATTTGGTTTCTATGAATTGATGGGGGTCGACTCCAAACAGGGAAGGGAATCTTGTTTTCGATAAATAAAAGTTGGGGGTACTCCTCCAAATTCTGACCTTATCGATATCCATTTGTCATAAAAACGGAGATGCGAAGTTAGTATGATATGGCAGCTACAAGCATAATCCTCTAGTTTCAAAGCCAAATTTTATATTTTTGGATAAATATTTTGCGGATAGATGTATATAGCAGAAAGGGGTGTCATCCTAGGGGTGGGACGATCAGGGCAAAGCATGGGACAGTTCGGGATTTTTATACCCAGAACGAAACGGCTACCATGTTGCGGTTACGGGTTCCTGGTTCGGTACTGGTTCCTTCCCAACAAAATTCCTACTTTTTTTTCAATCACATTCATCCAAAGCTGGATTGTAAACGGTGTGAGAAGAAATCAAAAGCTTGACACTGACCAGGCGCTTTCAAAAACGTTGGAATTGCAAAACGGTGTGAGAAGACAATCCAACATTGGATTTTAAAAATTTACCTTAAAACAGGCAAGCAGAGGCGAGCACGAGCAGAGGCAGAGTGAGAGCGGAGAAGGCCACGAGCATGAGGCAGCGAGGAGCGAGACGGCAGAGTAGAAAGTTAGCGACGAGAGGAGGGCGGACCAGGCTAGCGCGAGCAGAGGCAGCCCGAGAGTGGAGCGGCGCGAGCAGAGGGGCACGAGAGAGAGGCGTGCGCGAGCAGAGCTAGTGAGAGCTAGGGCTCGAGTCTGGCTGCGGGGAAAGAAAGCAACGTCAGTGCTGAGAGTGGTTTTATTTTTTTAAGTTATACTGTGGACCCATGGTCGATAACAACCCTGGGCCGACCCATGGGTCGGTTCTCCATGGGAAATTCCAAGTCCTAGTACGGGGAAAAACCCGGGGACCGGATCGCGGTTCATCGGTTCCAATCCATGAACTGGGACGGTTCGATGGGAAGGCAGAACGGACAAGATCCGGCACAGACCGACAGTCTGGTACGGTTTTGTGGTTCCGGGGCCGGTTTGCCACCCTCGTGTGTCCTCAAGAGTGAAGTGGAGAAAAGATATTGGGTGAGCTATCAAGTAGTTAACATCGCTTGCCTGTGCGAGGAAGTGGTGGAGATGTACAGAAGATAATAAGGCAGGGAATTAGTTAGAATAGGTGTCTGATTATTTTTGTCATCAGTTTTTGCGAGAGAGTGGTTTCTCTCTATTTTACAAGGTAAGATTGGTTCGAGTTGTGTTTTGTAACGTCATTTTTTCTCTTCAGAGGTGGTTTATCGGAACTTTTGTGTGATCTTTCTCTCGTAAGGATTTCCAGGTACACCATCAGCGATCACTTCACTTATTATGGAGTAAATTTTCACGGTTAATGGTCATTTTGGAGTCATTCATTCGACTCTTCTTTTTGTCGCGCCTATCAATTGTACTGAGACCATTTGACGTGAGTCAAACGATTTTAGAACTAGATTTGTTCGTTCGGTCCGAAGGATCGAATTCCCTACTTGGCTTTGAGAAACGGTACTGACCAAAGCGAATCAATTCATAAAAAATACCAGAAGCCATTTCCTCAATGCATAATTCTGAATTCGCTATGTGACAGGGTCGGTTCCAAGAAGAGTATGATATTTTTTTTCAGTTTGGAATCAATATGAAAAGAATAATATTTGAGCAATGCAAAGTCACAACAAGCCTGTAACAGCTTCATAAATCCCTTTAAGAGGAAGGAACAAATACTTCTACTGTACACTTAGCACGTCTTTTTGCTCCACTTACCAAGAAAATCATAACTTGACTAGGACTCGTGCTATCCATGGAGTATTGCAGGTGCCTGGATTTAACTCCCCATTTGTGGATTCGGAAAGTTAGTCTCATACTCCGAGACCCATTCCGCCTTGGGATAAAATTGATGGATGCTGACGGTTTACGGCGAAGAGGACTGAAGAAGAATTTGGAGAAGAGGGAGTCATTATTCAAAATCATTCCAGTTTGAGATGTTGGTGTTGAGGGGCTCCTCTGTTTCCCTATTCAAGTTCATTCTGAAAAAAATAATGAAATGAATTTCAATTTTTACTCTACCTGGGAGTAGAAAATAGGCAGGAGTTTACTTCTTCCGGATATAAATCATGAATGACAGGAAAAATAAAAGATGAGAGCAAAAGAAAAGGCCCGAAAAGAACAACCTTTTTTTTTGGGGAAAGTAAGCGGCTATATCGATTTGGTGTCAATCTTGATTCTTTCGTCTTGCTTTCTCACTATCATTGATAAATTGTTTCCTTAAAAGAAACAAAGAGACTATGGCTGTTAGGCCCACTTAAAAATTTCTGAGATCAAGTGAAATCTGCGGCATTTCAAATTGTTTCTATGTATTCATATCCTCAACCATAGAAGTCAAAGAAATCAGTGAAACAGCGGTCGTTCAACGTTGTTAGTATGACAGTTTTTCTTTTATAAAACGTAATTTCAATCCTCAAGAACTGTATTCAATCTTCTTTTTTTGAAAATTGATCTTGTTTTTAAAGCCAAATGTAAAACACTGAAATTCATTAAATTACAATAGGATTTTCAAGTTATACCAAATCCTAAACATCCAAGTAAAACCGTAAGGCTACAAGAAATAGCCCACATCGGAGATAGTTATCAACTGTCATCTTATCGTGTTTCCATTATAATACATATTATCTCAATATTCCACACTCAACTAGGATTTGTAAGACTTTATCCTTTAAATTCCCAGCTCCGACCCTCGTTCAATATATGATATTTTGAATGAAACGATCCTACAAATTTCAAGAGATACAAAAAAGAGGAACTAACTGGCTCAATTGTCATTCCTTGGTTCATTAAAAGCCAGGGGGGAAACCCGAATTTTTTTGACTTAAACACGGGGGACATATTTTCATTCAATCCCAAAGATTCTGAACAAAAAATTAAAATGAAAAATCAAACGATGCAAACGAAACAAGTGGACAAACACGCACCCAACCAAATACTAAAAACTAAAAAGCAGCCACAAAAAAAACAAGAACTAATTTCTCAAAAGTGCCCGGAAATGATACAAAATATAAAGAATCAGCCGAGAGAGACAGATGGAAAACCAGAGAGTGACGTTCTCCGGATTGACAATGAAAGGACGGTGGTGGCTGGTGGACTTGCGTTGTTAGAAATGGGAAAGGGCGTTACGGCGGCGCAAAGGTGTGTACATGCTCCGATCCGATCCTCATCAGGTAAGTGGCATCCCGCTTTCCTCTTCTTTGCCATGTTGAGTCAAATCAAAATCAAACCCTTTCCCCTTTTCTACTATCCAGAGGGAAGTTTGGTATTGGAATAAGGAAGAGAGAGAGAGCAGAGAGAGAGAGAATGGAAGTGCCAGGAAGAAAGTAACTTAAAAGTAGAAAAGAGAACGATGTTCTCCCTGCATCAAATTATAGATCCCAAGATGTGATCTTACTTAAATAAATGATATTAAAAACAAAATTACTCATTTTAATGTAAAATGGAATAATTGGCTAGCACTTTGAATGGGAAATATCGATCGAGATAGGAACTCTAAAGACGTGTACAAGAATCTTGTTTTTTGATATTCAACTGAAAACATAAAATATAACATTAATATCAGTCACCAACATCAAACCCGATTGATATGAGCTTATGTAATGACTAAGGAGAGATAAATTGTGATGTTGATCCTTGTCACCACTCACGCATTATTCAACTACGCAAATCTAAATTTAAGAAGCTCCACACCGAACGTGGAAACTCCCAAGAAGATTCATTCAAATGAATTAAGTAACAATTAGTGATGGTAATCGGCTTTAAGTGTCACGAGAAAGTTTAAAACTATCCAAAACAGCAACATTGTAAGATGTGATGCAAACGAAATGAGAATCACACACACAAACGAGAGGCCAACAATTTATAAAATAAATAGGTTTCAATGTTGACAAAGGCAAAGAAGAAAATCATAGAGGAGATTGAAACGGAAAACGGTTGTAAAGATTTTGAATGAAGAAAGATGTTGGCTTGGGAAACATTTTACATGTTGTCAAAATGTAGTCCATGTGGTGTATTCATGAACCTTAACCCTCACTTAGAGTTTGAAAAATATTAAATTTAAAGAGCAATGTCTATCTTCGTAGTAAAAACTAAAATAGAAGAACCCACCTTATCAAAGGAAATGATATATTTGGAACAAGATTAAAAAAAAAAAAAAACTTGAATGATTAAAGCAGAGTTTGTAAATCTGCTACTTTTAAATTAATAAAGTTTTTGAGTAATTTTTTATATTTTTTTTCGATTTCATTACTCGTATTGACAAATATTTTGGTAAATTGCTTGTTCGCCGTGTAAAATTTAGTCGATTGTTCACAATCGTAGAGATGGTGTTGTTCCCGATGTTAAAAAACTTGAAGTGGTGGTCAGTGAATTTAAGTTAACTAATGAAATTCTGAAGATCTTCAAGTGAAATACTGCGGCATTCAAATTGTTTCTATGTATCACATCTCCACCATAGAATCAAGAAAGCAAGGTAAACAGCTGTCAGTTCACGTTCGTGTTAGTATGACAAGTTCTTTTATACAACTTATTCATCCTCAAGAACTGTTTAATCTCTTTTTTTGAAATGATCTCTGGTTTTAATGCAAATGTTAACCTAGAATTCATTTAAATTCAATAGGATTAAGTTATACCAAAACTAAACATGTACAAGTAAACAGTCAAGGGGTACAAGAAAATACCCCATATAGGTAGTTCTAATGTCCTCTTCATCGTGTGTTCCATTTAATAAGCTATCTCAATCGTCCACACTCACTAGGATTTGTAAAAGACTTTCTCCTTTTAAATTCAGCTCCGACCCGGTCAATATATTGATATTTGAATGAACGAATCCTCAATTTCAGAATAAAATAGAACTAACTGGCTCAATTTCATCCTTGGTTCATAACATAGCCAGGGGGGGAACCGAAATTTTATGAATTAAACAAGCGGGGAAATTTTTTTTCAATTCAATCCAAAGATTTGAACCAAAAAATAAAAAGAAAATAAAACGATGCAAACGAAAATAAGTGGTGGGAAAACGCAAACAACCAAATACTAAAAACTAAAAAGCAGCCAACAAAAAAACAAGAAATAAGTCTCAAAAGTGCCAGCATATGATACCAAAAACTATAAAAAGAATCAGCGAGAGAGACAATGGAAAACAGAGAGTGACGTTTACCGGCTTGAAATGAAAGCGGTGGTGGTGGTGGCTTGCGTTAGAAATGGGAAGGGAGTTAGCGGACGGCGCAAAGGTGTTGTACAGGCTACGATCGATCTAACAGGTAAGTGCATCCGATTGCTATTCTTTGCCATGTCGTCCAAATAACAATCAAACCCTGTCCCTCTTATCTATCCAGAGGGAAGTTGAGGATGGAAATAAGGATTAGAGAGGAGAGAGAGAATGGAAGTGCAAGGAAGAAAGTAACTTAAAAGTGAAAAAGAGCAAGCTTGTTCTCCCGCTACAAATTAAGATCCAAGATTTTATTCTTACATTTAATTATATTAAAACAAAATTATTCAGTTAAATGGAAAAATGTAATTATCTTGGTAGCACATTTGAAGGGAGAAAAATCGATCGAGATTTGAATCTAAAAGAAGTGTTACAAGAATCTTGTTTTTTGATATTCATTGGGGAAAACATTAAGAATAATACATTAATCTCAGTCACCAACATCAAACCCGATCTTGATATGAGCTATAATGTAACGGGACTAAGGAAGAGATAACAATTGGTGATGTTCGCATAATGGAAAAATAAAGACGTATTCAACTCTACTAAAATAAATTACGAAGCTCAACAACGAAGTGTCAAACTCCCAAGACGAGTCATTCAAATGAATTAGTAAAATTAGTGATGGTAATCGGTCTTTAAGGTACGGAGAAAGCTTTAAAATATCAAAACAAGCAAAATTTGTTAAGATGTGAGGCAAAAGGAAATGAGATAATCCCAAACGACGGAGAAAACCATTTATAAAATAAAATGGTTCATGTTGAAAAGGCAAAAAAACTACATAGATTAGATGAACGTAATAAATAAACGGTTGTAAAAGATTTTGACAATGAAGAAAGATGTTGGATTGGGAAACAATTTCCCCTGTTGGCAAATTTAGTCATGGGGTGTATTTCAGTGGAACCTTAACCCTCAACTTAGAGTTTGAACATATTAATTTAAGAATGTCTTTCTTCGTAGGAAACTAAAATAGAAGAATAATTACAAAGGACAGGCTCATATTGGGAACATAGATTAAAAAAAAAAAAAAACTTGAATGATTTAAAGCAGAGTTGTTAAAATTCTGCTACTTTTAAATTAATAAAGTTTTTGAGTTAATTTTTTATATTTTTTCGGACGGTCATTTGCACTCGTATTGGACTAAAAGTTGTCGTAACTGGTGTTC
>JAJTVD010000855.1:0-16984 GCA_022432975.1 Begonia masoniana | reverse complement strand
AGGAAGAAGGTGCGGTCCCGTGGTTTTTAACTGAGGTTGAATCCTTTCCTTTTTCTTAAAATCCTGGCCTCCTCATCTCCATATATTACAACTTTGCCACTCAACCTAGTTGTGATCCAACATGTACTAAGAAGCTGGGCTAAATCCTCAACGGCGAAGATTAAATATTTATGAACGTTTAAAACAATTAGGAAAAATCACCTGGCCGTTACTGGGTGTTACATTTCAATATCAATCAAGGTAAAACAAATGCAAAAATGTTGAAGAAAACAGAAATGGCCATAAAAAGAATATAAATAAAAGAGGAATTAATAATAATAAAATAAGGAAAAAAAAAATAGAAACAGAGGGAAGAAGAGGAAAAGAAAAGAAAGGCAAACCAGAAAAGGTCCTCAACAGCATCGACTTTTTTAATGGTCGTGCGGTAAAAACAATTGGCCCTTGTGTGTCCGGTTGGATGCAAGTTCATTTTGCATCAACAATTAATCTTGTAGTTCCTCTTGAGACAACATAAACTTGCCATATATTTTTGAATATTCAACTCGTTGAAGTTTGAGTTCAAATTTAGACATACAACAATTATAAATAGGCATCTGTAAAAAGTGCTAATCTCGATTACAGTGATTTCCTATTCAACAAAATTAACAGGGAAATAATCTTCCAATATTCAATGTTGTGTTCGTGACTGTTGACCGCTGTTCGTCAAAAGAATCACCCAACCAATAAGTAAATTTTTTTTTTTTTTTTTTTTGATGGCTTCATTGTGATCTTAGTTTTGATTTTTTTAAACTTGCCAATTCAAGAGGAGTTTGAGACCACACGCACTTTGAAAAATTAGTTCATTGGAAGAAAAATTACATGGAGTGATTTTAATTGTGCTAGTGAAATTTTCAAAAAAATTTACAAGTTTCAATTATTTTGAATTTACATGGAATTTATTGATTGATGGTACCTGGAAATTTTATTTAAATCATCGAGGAGGAGTAATGATTTAAGTTTGGTGGTATTGATAACTCTTAACTTAGAGTTTTTTATACTCCTTTTAATGATCCAAATTATATGATTGACATATGTAAAAAGAAATGGTGTGAAAATTAATTAAATTGTTGCGATAATGCAGATCAAACGATTGGTTGAATTTACTGTATTTCAGAGCCTATTCTCAAAAGAACAAGGAAGCTTTGTGCACTAATTCGAATTTTATATTTTTTTTATTGAATGCAGATTTATTAGCGGGAAATCAAAAAGGGAAAAGATTGGCATTTTAATAGAACAACAAATTACAAGGATGAAATTTATGAAGAGAGAGGAAAAAAAAAGGGGATTTGGCTGACTGAATTAGCGGATGGAGAGGTGGGACTTAAAACGGAGAGTCTGGAGGACGAAATAAGATACAGGACACACTACGCACGGACCGAATGAGAGGAGAAGAAGCAAATTGGAAAAGAAAAGGATTGTTTGGCTGCTGGATGTTCAACCAACCAATTTTGCTTCTTTACTTTTTAATGTTTTGTTTCGCTGGCTGAATACTTTATTAGTTTTCTATTATCAGTTTTAGGGCTAAATCTTTTTAATCTGGTAGGAGGGAAAGTACTTCATTACATGTTTTATTTTGATCTATGAATGGTTATGTATTTTTTCACTGAACAATTTTCTCATGATTTGTATTACGAATTTGAATTGTGTCGATAGACAGATTCGAGGGTCACATGTTCCTCTTGTATCGATAGGTTAAATAGGAATTGTACGAGTATGGAGTAATAAATAATTAAATTTGGTGCAAAAAGTCGTAACATTAATTATTTGGCGTTAAGAATCTGGATACAAAGAAACGTTCAGAATGAAGTTTTTGCCTTTTCAAAATGGAAAAGGAAAATTCTGAAACAGATTTATCTAGGCAAATTCGATAGAATAGAACCCTAGAAATGTTATGAATTCTAGTGTTCTGTGATATAAATGTCTGTAGCATTCCCGTAGCATCAGTAGTACCAAATCCATGTGATGAGGAAATCAACCCCTAACCAAGGCTTTACCATATTATCTTTCTAATTTCATTTTATTGGAGTCTTGATTAATGGAGTAATGTCATTTATTATCATTGTCACTCATCTATTTCAGTATTCTATTTTTATTTTTTATAGAATATTTATAGCAAATTCAAATTTAGTTCAGAATATCATCGTGGATGACTTTTACTTAATTTATTACTTCGTAAGATACGTCACTTGCGGGTAGGGTTGTTATTAAATAATTATAGCCGTAAAAATTCTTTGTTGATTTAGTGCAACATCTCACGCAGTTTGTCTCAAAATATCTAGCCTAACTAGTAGTCTTCACCTACTTCATCTCAATGCACTGTGATCTACACTTGCGCGCGATATAAAGCTTCATAGGTGTATCCCAATTGAAGTTTGATAACTGTTGTTGTAGGGGTAAATCCACCGGGATGACATGTTGTTACTCCAATTTCCTTGGACAATCAATAAACCCACAAGCTCGTAACATATCCTCTAGGGTTCGGAATTAGTCTTGTCTATTGTCCATCTGTTTTGCAGATCAAAAAAACAGGCTTGGGGTATTGCGTTCAATCTGAGTAACATAACTTTGTTGCATACTCTTTCAAAATTTAGCGGTTTAAAACGGGTATCATCGATCAAAGACGATAGAAATGGGCATGGCCATGAAGTTGATAAGCTCTAAACATAGGTTGAGCATACTGATCGCATAGAGATATGTAGTCTTTACAGGGAGAGAAAAAATGCGCTGTTGATTTTTCAATCGATTAAATATCACCCAAATAGAGTTGTGACTTAATGTCTTAGGGTCCTACTACCAGTCATTTAGTAATATGTTCCTCCTTCCAGTGAGGCACCATTAGTGGTGTAATTACCTCGCAGGTCATTGGATTCGCTCTTGACTTGTTGACAAGTGAGACACTTCTCCACAAATTGGCACATCCAATTTTTCCAGCCACCAATAATATGCTTTAAATCTTGATAATTTTTGTTTGACCAAGGATGTACCGAGTAAGGGTTTGAGTGTGCTCCTCCAAATAAGCTCTCTTAATTCAGATTCTAAGTATACCATCATCTCTTTTTTGAAATGGATATAATCCACCATCAAACCTATGGAAAATCAGAAGAGAAAACTCTTGCAAGTTCCAATTTTTCTTCACTTGCAAATAAAATGAATGCAGTGTTGCTTATTTTTAGTTGTCAAGTAAACTTGGTTGAAGATCATAACAGACAATCTCTTTATAGCTCAAACGGTACAACTCAATGTTAGATTTCTACATCTCCTTAGTTCATGCTGTCTTAGAAATCAGCAGCAACGAAGAAAATTTGAGACGATGCCTTCTACTCAATGATCACTATAACATAGCTTTGCCAAAATGCTAATAATTTCACAGATAGTCATTACCAATATAACCATCTGCGTTATCACATGTTTAGATTCTTCTGAGTTAGAAAATATTGAGCTTTTGTGTATCCATATAAATTGGCACTTTTCTCCATAAGATAATTGCTTCCCAATTAATACGTGAAACTACAGCTGCCGCTCCAAATCTGAGTGAGTAGTTTGTTCTGTTCGTTCAACTGTCTTGGCAATAAGCTGTAACGCCCGAGTTCTCTCGAACCGGTTCGTCCACAAAACCGTAAAGATCTAAAAACTTCATCCATAGTTGTAAATTGCAGCGGACGGAATTAATTTAAATCACTTAGAGTTAAACAAAACCAAAAAATGTTTTTGGATAATCGGATTAAACAATGTCGAATCAAGACCAAAAGAAAATAAATAAAGGTTTAAATCACAAAAAAACGTTTAAATCTCTAAAGTCAACCACGTCTGCCGGTGGGAAAATCAACGAAGAAGCGACACGGGTAACTAAGAAGACTCCTGCCGATGAATGTGGACCTGAAGATTGGAACTGAGACATTTTCGGGGGATGTACCTACCGATGCGTCCACACATCATTGCGATGAAAGTCACATGACTTCATCTGCCGATAACAGTCAACAGTGCACTAAAATCACTGCCGATCGAGTCCACATGACTTCATTGCGATATAAAGTCACCACGACTGCACATTACAACTTCACCTGCCGATGAATCAACCTGAGTCACTGCGATAGAAAAAGGCTACACTTCGATGCTTACTGAAGAATCTTCCGATAGAAAAAATAAAATTCATCTCCGATGACACCAACACCACGTCTACCAAAGAAAATACAACTAACCTTCCGGTTAGCAAAACTCGCGATTCCAGCGATAGAAAACAGAATATCATGTGGGATTGCGAACTGCATTACTTATACTTGTTCGCGATACGGCTTCACACTTTCAGGTAGGGTGTATAAATCATTATAGCCGTAAAAAGTTTTTTTGATATAGGCAACAATCTCGCAGTTTGTCTCAAAAATATCTAGCCTAACTAGTCTTCCTTCACCTCTCATATAAGCACTAGTGATCTACCCTTTCGGCGAGAAAACGCTTCATTAAGGTGTCATCCCCAATCTGAAGTTGATAACTGTGTTGTAGGTAAACTCCACGATGAAAACAAAGGTTTTTCTCCAATTTCCTTGGAATCAATAACACCAAGCTCGTAACATTCTCTCGGGTTCTGAATAGTCTTTTTCCTATTGTCCATCTGTTTGGAGGATCAAATAGCTGGATTGAATTTCAACTGATTAAAAATAACTTTTTGCATACTCGTTCAAAAATTTAGAGGTAAAACGGGTATCTCGAATCAAAGGACGATCGAATGGGCATGCCATGAAGTGATAAGCTCTAAACATAGAGTGGAGCATACTGATCCCATAGTATATGTAGTCTGACAGGAGAAAATGCGGCTATGTTTGGCAAATCGATTAACTATCACCCAAATAGAGTTGGAACCCTAAGTGTCTTAGGAAGTCCTAATACAAAAGTCCAGTCATAGTGCATACTTCCATTGAGCGCACCTATTAGGGGTTGTAATGATTACCCCAGGTCATTGGTACCGCTTGACTTGTTTGACAGTGAGACCCACTTCTCACAAATTTGGCTAATCCCTTTCAATCAACGCCACCAATAATCTGCTTTAAATCTTGATAAATTTTGGTTGATCCAGGGATGGATACGAGTAAGGGCGTTTGGGGTGGCTTCCTCCATATAGCTATCTTAATTCAGGCAGCATCTAGGAGACATCATCTCTTTTTGAACTGGATAATAACACATTAAATATGGAAAATTTCAGAAACTCTTCAAGCTTCCAATGATTCTTTGCACTTGAAAATAAAATGCATCGCCGTGTGCTTATTCTTATTTGCCTCACGAAACTGGTTGAAGAGTCATAAACAGAGGACAATCCTCTTTAAATAGCTCAAACGGGTAAACTTCCATGTTAGATTCTACATATCCTTAGTTAGATGTCTTAGAATCAGGCCGCAACGAAGAAATTTGAGACGATGCTCGTTATACTCAATGCAGCAACCATAACTTAGCTTGCCAAAATGATAATAATTCAAATCATAGTAATTACAATCTAACCACTGCGGATCACATGTTTAGATCTTATGAGGTTAGAAAATATTTCGATTTTTTGTTATCCATTATAAATTGCACTTTCCTCCATAAAGCAATGCTTCCAAATTTTAATCGTGAACTACAGCTGCAAAGCTCCAAATCATGGTGCGTAGTTTCTCATGTTCGTCAACTGTCTTGAGGCATAAGCTTGTAACGCCCCGAGTTCTCTGAACCCGGTTGTCACACAAACACCCGTACAGGACTAAAAACTTATCCATATTTTTAAATTTGCAGAGGAATTAATTTAAATAACTTAGAGTAAACAAAACCAAAAAATGTTTTTGGATAATCGGATAAAATGTTCGAGATAGCGACCAAAAGAAATAAAGGTTTAAATCACAAAAAAACGCTGTTAAAATCTTAAAGTCAACCACGTCTGGCCGGTTGGAAATCAACGAAAGAAGCAGACACGGTAAAGACGAAGAATCCTGCCGATGACGTGGACCTGAAGGACTTGAACTGGACATTTCTCGGCGGGTGTGTACCTAGATGACAGTCACAAATTCATCGCGATGAAGTCAACTGACTTCATCTGCCTATAATCAACACGTTGAACAGACAAAACTCCACTGCGATTGAAGGTAAAGACAGCTGCCGATAAGTCAACAAGAATGCACATACAAACTACACCTGCCGATGAATCAACATGACTTATCTGCCGGATAGAAATAAGGCGACACCTTCGATTGACTGTATGAAGACATCTTCCATAGAAATAAAAAGTCATCTTCCGAGGAAAACAAACACCACGTATACCAAAGAAAATAAAACACCCCTTCGGTAGACAAAACTCCGCGATTCCATCTGATGAAAACAGAACAATATTTAACTTCTAACCCATTCTATACCAGACAACACTGACGGTAAAGACTGTCTATTTGTTGAAACCATTCAGAAAAAAAAAAAATAAACTTAGTACTCAACCCAGTAAAAATCCGCGGTATGAAAAACATCAGAATACAACTATCAGAAAAGAAAACGCATATGAATTCCAAAAACATTGAAGTCTATAGATTTATAAAAATTCACCCTATTTAATTCGAAAATTGCCATAAACCTTCATTCATAGACATCAGTTAAACAATGCCCCATTCAGCTTGCCAAACGATGCCTGGTGTGCTACAAACCACGTCTACGCGATTATGCTCTCAGGGACAATCACCTGTGGTTATCTCAACACCACCATCACAAAACCTCTCTTAGCCTAATGCGAAGGAAGTAAAGCAGTAAAATAAGGGAAAACTGAAACACAATCCTAAATATGCAATTTCTACTTTCTCATCTCAGTGCTCATTCTTTTTTTTTTTTCCACCCTGTGAAATTGGGAGTTGGATCAACTCTCCCAAAAGTATACTCATCCACCTGACTCATGTAAGGGGCGGATTAATTCGCTAACAGTAAATTCGATTCACATCCCCGTCCCCCTTGTAGGATTGGGAAGTGGAATCACTTCCCCAAAACTCAATCCATGCGCTCATTAAGGGTTGATAATTCCAATTAAAGCAAAAATCGCTTCTCGTAGTTTTCAATTGTTCATTACTTGCGATTCAAAATCATGTAATCATTTCGTACATTTCAAAAATGAGGCATGACACACTGAATAAAACACAGAACCAGGAATAAAATCCTAATTTTTGTGAGTAGGCCCGAAGGCACACAAAACTCTACTTACCTGGTTTCCTTTGCAATCAATCGGTCTAACTACCCCCCCCATTTTTGAAGCCTTGCTCACCTATTATCATAAGCAGAATATTGATTAGGTCACACATTAATCTTATTCTATGTCAATCAGAAACATAAGATGTTCAGTTGGAAACCTATGTCTCGAACATTCTCGCTCAATACTACAATCACATCGACTCACTCTCATCTAAACCAGAATACATAACATTGTGACTCTCTATGCTATCTAGACACTAAAATCTTCAATATAACCGGAAAGAAAGCTTTACCTAGATTGAGAACATGAGGAGCGGGGAGGAGAGGAGGAGAATCGACAGGAGCTACGCGGGGTTTGAGCTGAAATACCGAGAAAGGAGAAAGGAGGGAACAGGGGCGGCTAACCTCAATAAATCTGTCCTTAACAATACGTTATCCATCTGAAAAGTTAATTAATCTTTTGTCCTTGCATAGTTGTTAGTAACTAATCATCATAAATGGTTAATAAATTCGGTTCAATAGAACCGGGGCTACATAAGCTACCACTTGTCTGTTGCATGAGAACACATCTCCAATCCATTACTCTTGAAGCATACTATACACTACAAAAATCTTTCCTGATTAGCTGGTATAGTAATTATAGGCGCTGAGACTAACCTTTCTTCGCTCTGAAAGCTTACTCGCTCTTCAGTCCATGACATACTGACACATTATTGGTTAGCTTCATAGTGGGTTGGCTAAGATTGAAAAACCTTCTAAGAAATCTTCGATAAGATCTCGCAAGACCAAGAAAACTTCTTATTTCAATGCATACTTGGTTGAGATAATGTCCGAACAGCTTCAATCTTCACTGGGTCACTGATAGACCATCATTGAAATTAAGGTGGCCAAGGAATATCTCTCAGCAAAATCACAATTGGAGGAATTTTGATATAGCTTCTCAATCTAAACTTGATAAAATAATCCCAAGTGTTCGGTATGGTCATCATTATCCTTCGATTAGAGAAGGATTGCCGTCATAAAGACTAGTACGAAAGCACAAAAATGTCTGAAAAGATGATTCATTAAATCTATTAAATGCGGCTGGTGCGTACTCAATCCAAACGGCACATAACTCGAAATTCATAATGGATGCTACTTGTGTGAAACGTCATTTGAATGACATAAGCTTCCTTAATCTTAGTTGATGGATAGCCGGATGGATCTATCTTTGAGGAAACCGCACCGCTTACCTGAAGAATCAAATAACTCGTAAATTCTGGGTAATGGATACTTGTATTAATAGTGACTTGTTGAGCTCTCATAGGCTATGCACATCCGAATTTGACCCGTCCTTTTTCTTCCCAAAGAGCACCGGTGCTCCCTGGGTTGAGAAACTTGGTTGAATAAATAGTCTCCACAAATCACGTTGAGTTTTTCAAATCATTTAATTCGCTTGGCGCCATTCTATAAGGAGCTTTAGAGATCGGGGTTCAGGTCGCAGATTCAATACAGAAGTCCACGCCCTGACAAGTTGGTTTTTTAATTTCGTCAGGTCATCAGGAAACATATCATGAAAATTCACCAACTGATCGCACTTTATGCAATGTCGTGGCTCCTCAGGTTCAAAACCTACTAGCACTGCCCAGAATTCTATGCATCCTAAATCAATAATCTCCTGAGCTCGAGAGGGTGAGATTTATTGGAATTCTGAATTTTAGAACGTCCAGAGAAGAAAAAATGACTCTTTCCAGGCATTCACCTTTTCTGCGACAAGGCAATAGTAGTCGAATGCTTGCTTGGAAAGCCAATCCATTCCAATGATGCATCAAAATCAAAAATTGCCAAAATAACAATTATGCTTCAATGAGTTCCTCGAACACACATAGCATCCTTAATAATAGAGTCGGCGACCATAAATTTTGCTCAGATGGTGTAAGAATACTGTCAATTTAATACTCTAACAGATTACTTTGGTGTTTTTTAATTTCATGCATGATAAGGGAGATTAAAAGAGTATGAGCTCCAGAATCAATTAAAATGATAGAAGATATGCAAAAATAAAGATGAGTAACCTGTCACCACAGAGGTATTTCATGTAAGGGTTATCTTAATCATGGCGAAGACTCTAGCTTCGTCTTGTGCTCCCCGACATTCTTTGGGTAGTTATTAATATAATTTCCAGGTTGTCCACATTTAAAACAAAGGTCAGCCTAAAATGCGACACTCCAAAAATGTGGTCTGCATGAGGGACATAAAGGCACATTCGTCAATATGGGTTTCCCTCTTAACAAAATTAAAAGTCCTCCAGCCGGTCACTGTTTATAGGTCGCTTAAATATAGTCGATTGTTACTGTGGAACTTCTTTTGGCAGAGCTTGAGTGTTTGGTTATCTTCTTCGCCCTCTAAAGCGGTCATGAGTCTGTCTCACCTTGCTATGCAACAGTGCTTTATCCACCAACAAAAGCAAACGGGGAGTCTTGGAGGCGAATGAAAACAGATGTATTTGAGTATCTCCGCCCTTAAGACTGGATGAATCTTTTACTGTCATAACATCGTTACTAGCAATATGAGGGACATAATGAGTGAATTGCTCAAAATTGTGCAGATAATCACATCACGCTGACGGGCGCTTAAGAGTCATTAAATCTTCAACCTTTGTATCATATTGAGTCTGTAAAGTAATTGTCGTTGAATAACTCTGAAAATTTCTCTCAGGTCATGCAGGTAGTACAGAATGCATACGTTCACAATACACCGTAATGAGAAACATTCAGAACATAGAAGATGCGCAATCTATTTCTCTCTTAGAAATCTTGGCATGCTCAAAAATTTTTTCGTGATAGTACTTATCTAATTATTGCGATGTCATATCCGTCAAATTTTGTTAAAAATTGGAGGATCAATCTCCGAAATCTGACGAAGTCAATGTCAGCATCTCAGGGCCCTATTAGGATTGGCTGCGCATTAATGGATTAGGTCGCTGCCGTAGCTGCAGGGGTTGCTCACATTAGCTGCTTGAGCCAGTTGTTTCATCAACTCCATCTTCTCAGTAAACATCCCTACCATTTCCATTTGCTTTGTGATTGGCCTAGTCTCCATCAGCAGGACTTTAATTTAAGAAATCTATCTTTATAACTACTTGAAACGTACTTATATACTACTTTGAAATTACTATAAAATGACTAAACTACTGTATCAAAATATACTTTTAATACAGACACTGTTGATCGAAATCTTCCAAGTGCACGTGAGCATACAGAAAGTCTACAGAACTTGTTAAAAAACTAGTGCTCTGATATCAAAAAAACTATAACGCCCTAAATGTAAAATCCCCAATTTAATTTCTCAATTTGAAACCCTAATTTTAGAAACCCTAAAATTTTCCCAAATCATTTTATCAAATTAAAAATGCGAGCGTTAAAATCCTAAATTAATATATTTTGAAATTCTCTTAAGATAACTTGAAACATTAAATGTGTGGAGCTTATCGTACGCCCCGAAGTACTGAACCCGGTCGCACACAATGCCGTACATGACCCTAAAAATCAAACGATTTTTTTTTTAAAAAAAAACTGCAGCGAAATCATTTAAGCAAAAATAGAATAGACGAAGCCATAGAAACAATTTTAAAATATCGTGGGAAATATCACGAATAATCGGCCAATAAGAAATGGAAGTTTAAATTCAACACTTGAGGTTATCACAAGACAAACGGATTGCGATTAATAAAGTCAACGGAAGAAGCAGAAGAAAGAACCAGAAAAAGACGGCTTCCTGCCGATGAAATCAGACGAAGGCTTCTGCACGAGACGTCAGCCAAATGAAAAAAAAACAAGGGACATCTCCGGTCGACTGTATCTACCGGTGGCTAAACGACAAAACCTCTAAATATTCCGATGGACGTCAGCAGAGATTTACTTCATCCGATCGACTTTGTTATACCACCACGATGACAAACGACAAGAAGTCCTCCTAAAACCTAACGACGCGTCAGCACGCATCTCGATGAGTTTAACGAGACATCAGCCGATAGACTTAAACCTACACTTCCGATGAGAGAATGCATACGCTGATCCTAAACGACAAACTCTCTACGTCTAGCTCCTAGCCACATAACTATAACCCGAAATTACCGATGAGACTCCATCTACCGATAGTGAACCAAAAACAAAATATTCCGATAAAACAAACTAAAATACGACACTAAACGACCATATTGCGTTCTACATCATCCGATGGTTCCCTGAAAGACATACTCCGATTATGACAACAGAACAAACAATCAACCTCTGCCGATTAGACTTCATCTAACGATAGAGAAAAGAACAACATCCATCTACTCCTTGGTAGACAACACGACTCTAACCACAGAAAGGAATTTACACTTCACTGAAACCATTCAAAACATTGTCAAACCATTACAATACTAAAAATTCAGGAGCTGCAACATTTAAATCCCAACAGAAATACTCGACAGGAAAATCTCGATATTGTATGTTCAAAACATTGAAATCACACTGTCCATTGAAACTCACTATACTAAATGAAACATTGTCAACAAACTTTCACACCAACAAGACATCAGTAATCGCCTCATCAGATATACCAGTTCGAGACAGAGAAGTGTCTCAAAACCCCATTCTATTCGTCAGAAAACTCAGGGAATTACCTGCAGTATCTCAACACCTACATCACAAACTATCATTAGTAATGCTAGAAGTAAAGCAATGATGAAATAATATGCTGAAACTTAAATTACCTGAAAGGCAGTTTTTACTTTCTATCTCAGTTGCACATGTGTGTTTACGGATCAGATCAATGATTCCCTTGGGAGTGGGATCAATTCTCCCAATGTCATACATCATCTCATCAGTAAGGGTGTGGATATGAAGGATGAAGTCCCTTAATAGCCTGTTTGATCCTTCAGTTCTTGGGAGTGGGATCAGTCTTCAATGTCATAAATCCTCTCATCAGTTAAGGGTGGCTAGTTCCTTAACCGCCAATGCGTTTAAATCTTGTACTTGCCTTTTCCATAATGATGACATGAAAGTTAATTTTCGTATTCTTTCAAAAACATGATGCATAACATACAGAAAATAGCAAACATACAAAAAAAAATTACTGTTTTGGGAGTAGGGCCGAATGGCACACACAAACTTCACTTACCTGGCTTCACCGAGAGTCCGGTGGTAGGATTTCCAAGAGCTGGCTCACCTAAAACATAAGCACGCATTACTAAACTTCATTCGAACATTAGGAAATCTAAAGGCTAGTTCTAAGGGTTCTGGTATGCGCATTCCCGATCATCGCTAAAACCCCAAATCCTCCCTCACTCTCAGGTACTTCAAAATGCACACATAAGCCATCCACCAGTATGTAGATCACTAAAAACAGCAAGCAATCGAATCAACAACTCACCTTGGTGGGGGGGAATCACCAGGGGGAAATCCGACGAGCGAGACGGTAAAAGGAAATGAAACCAGTGGCGGGGTACTTCACCACTGGAATCTTACCTGAAATACGATCAACTATGTAAAAATTATAATACCATCATCCCTTGCGGAATTCTTACCCTAACAATAATGCACCCAACAGTCTATAAAGTATATCATAAAATAATGAATTACATTTTTTGTTCAATGGCACGGGTGGCACATGATCAAATTAAATACTTTGTCGAAACTTGAAATAAATGCATAAGTAACACCATTAATAAAAACTTTATGTAACAATAAAGGTTCAACATAATTTATCAAAACATGAATGTATTCTAAAGATGAAACACCCCTAATCACAAACATTCTTCTTCTGCATGCTCATTCTGCCTTGGAGGTTATATCAACACAGTTTGTATCCTCAGATAAAAGTCACCTACATCAACAAGAATAAAATAAAGGTGAGAAAAATAAGTAAGTGAGAATTACCTGAACAGTTCCAAAAACATTTACTTACCGACTCATGTTAACGGAATACTGGTTGAAAGTTACTTTATTAAGACTTATTTATTCATAGATCATCATCTTTATTTTCTTTTATTTTAACGTTCAAGCTCTTTCTATCACGTCATTGCCGTCAATTCAATCAGTTATAACATGCAATTACACCACACATTTTATTTTTAAATATTCTATACAATGACTAAACATAAGTGCTCATATATAAAACGTTGTAATAAAACAAGTCTAAAAAAATAACAAAAATTTCTTGTGGATTTAGGGGGGTTCGTAAAAAAAAAGCCAAAATGTTGGAAACTTTAATTTTCAGGATCTAGATATGAGTGAGAGGAAAAATTAGTTTATCGTTCCAAACCCAACAAATCTTGCCTAATTTAGGAGGGTATTAAAGTCATACTAAATAAATCTAAATTTCAGAAATAATTTGGGCGAAACAATCTTACGTTGTGGGTCTTAGGGCGAATCGGATCGAATTACATCGATTTTAGCAACGCTTGAAATGTTTACCTAAATATAATATCAAATAAATTTTCACTTAATAATTCAATTTCTCAAGGAATTTAGGTAGAAAATTCCTTGCGGTCTATTTTGAATTCGTTCGGGATGTCCGATCAGTTCAAATGTAGGGTGGGTCAAAATTCGGTCAGGCGAGTTCGGTTCGGTTGGACTGGTCTGGTTTGGTTTGGAATGAACAGTGTCGTTCGATGGTGAACAGTGGCTGGTCGGGGCGTGGGCGGGCTGGTTCGGTTCGGGCTGAACCAGTTGGTGGGCTGTGAACCTGTTCGTTTGGGCTTTTAAAAAGAACCGGGTCAGTGTAAAAATTTAAAACTGAGCCGTTCTTCTTTTTTCTTCGCGAGGGTAGAGAATAGAGAGAGAGTTGCTCTCATTGCGATGTCTCGACGGGAAAGAGGAGAGAGAGAGAGAGAGAGAGAGAGAGAGGAGAGACCGAAAAGGGTTTGGTCAGTCGTAGGAGGTCGGTGCTTCTGAGGTGTGCGATGGAGGAACGCTCGGGAGGGGATTGTCCCCCAGAACTTGTGCTCGGAGGGAAGATTTTTGGTTTTCAGAACGAGGAGGAGGATTTGGTTTCGGTGTCCCCGTGATTTCTCACTACACTGAGTATAAAATTTATGGGGACCAAGCTCCTCCCTGGAAGATGTATATTCCTTCGTCCATTTCATCGACGATGAGTTTTCTCAATTTGGTTCTGTCGGAAGAAATTTTTTCTTCCTTTTGCAAAAGTCTGTTGCACATTTTGATGTGTTACATTATCTTCTTGGAACAATTATAAAAGTTATATTTTATGAAATATTTGTAATATTAAATATGGTGCTTCTATTTCCTTTTAAAACAGTTTGTGTGTATCTTCTTCGATTAATGAAACGGGGGAAAAAAGTTTAGTCGACAATTAGATCTTCATCATCGATTGAAATTAGTGATTTTCTTTTGCATGATTTGAATTTTTTTCTAGAACCAGGCGAACCAAAATCATGCATCTGTTGGGCCTTCTAGGCCAGGATGCTGCTTCCAGGTGGATGCTCGCCATTCCTGACAGAGGTTCTTCCATGGCTTCCGTTTGTGGAATTAAGATTCTGATTGGGAGAGTAAAGGGAGTTTCAGGAAAGTGGGGGAGGAGAGAGACTGGGAGATCAGAGACGATGATGAAGAGAAAGCAAGTGGACCATTCCAAAATAAAAAAATATAAATAAATAATAATTTATACACTGAAAAAACTCAGGTTCTCTCGACGAATTGGCTAAATTTTGTAGAATACTATTCGCAAATCAAAAATGAAAGAATGACGGTTTGACTTTAAAGAAACTCGGAAAAAATAGTATGAAAACGAACAAAGGGAATAAAAAATTGCGGAAACACAATTCCTATTATTCAAAAAGCAATGGAGTGTCCGAAAGCAATGTTGGACACCTTGTAAGAAGAAACCTGTTAAAGGGCGGAAAAAACCTCATAATTCTAAAAAACAGGGTTATCATTACATTGTTGAACCACAAGTCCGTGAGAAGAAGCGGAGCGATGAACAAACGAAGTATTTGGAATCAACACTAGATCGTAACAGAAAATGAGTAGGAACAGTAAAAAATCTCATCAAGATAAAAAAATGGCTCTATTAGATGACCAAGCGGCAAAGTTCCAAAGATATTGGCTAGGAGATACTCATTGCTGTGATCATGGCGCGATGACAAAAAGCGGCTGACAGACAAGGGTTAACCATTACAATAAAGAATTTAATACCCGAGAGAAGAGAGGAGCGCGGGGAGGAGAGAGAGAGTACCAAGTCTACGATGACATGGTTTTCCATCCTATACCAGAATCTCAGTAATGGTTCCAAGATTGTGATCAGCTGTGTGGAAAATATGACACAAGTATGTTGATTTCTCAAACTGAGCTATCTTTTCAGCTCGCAAAGATGGAGTAGGGTGAACCAAAAAATGTTCAAATCCATAAATAGTATCAAGCTTAATTATGAGAAGATAAGACAATAAAGGCATACCTCAATTTCTCATCCAATTTCATGGCCTCGATTAGGCAAATACTGGCCTTTTTGACTTTAATCTCCAACTAACACATAAAATTAATATTTAAACTTCAATATAAGATTACGGGACCTGACATAACTCTGGGCCACTTGTTCAGTGAAAGGAAAATATAGATCACAAGAGTCAATGGATGTCTCTTAATTCTACAACTTAAGGCATATGAAGCTAAGGAGACCGCTAATTGAGCCTGCTCTAACTGGGCTCTAAAGGATCTTCCATTCACTCATCAATATCACTAATCTGAAACTAAACTTATATTAAGATAGAGAAGGCTTTCAGTCATGTGGCAGATTGTAAATTTTTTATCCATCAAAAACAGCTGCAGGCTTCCATGGATTGTACAACAAAAAGTTAAATCTTGCTCTGTGTCAGGAGATACAGCGACATACAAAAATGTTGAGATGCTATGGAAAAGAAATATTAAGCACAACAATAAACTCCTTAAAGTGAGATGGGTGACTCTAGTGAACCTATGAGACATCATTAAAGTTATGGTTGCAAATGAGAGAATAGGCATCAAGCATATCTGGTCCACTTTTTGTTTAGTGCAATTTTGTTTTAAAAAATAATGTGTCAGGCTTCTCAATAAATATCAAGATATAGAGGAAGTTAACCTGACAATGGGGGTACATGGTCCAGACATACGGTTTTTGAGAGGGGCTGCCCTGGGGCATGCAGTGGCGGATGAGATGAAGTGATTGTTTTTGGCCGGGGTAGGCAATGCACGAACAGTGCGGCAGGACGGCGTGATGCGTGCAGAAGCAGCAGGGGCTGGCGGAGGTGGAGGAGGGAATACATTTCTGAGGAAAAGAAATCGGAGCTGCTTGGGCAGGGGGGACCAAAGCCTCGTTTTCCGTATGTGATCTCACAATCCAATTGCTAAGTTTGAGCTCCATAAGTCTCTCGAATATCGACAAGCCTGCAATACATGTTCTGTAAATTGGATTTTTTTTTGCTAATATGAAGTAAAGATAAGGCATTTGTATAAATTTTATTTACTTTATAAGGTCCGTACTTGAGACATGAACGGTCGAAACGATGATGCATCTGGAATGCACTTTCTTTAAAAATGGTTTCTTTTGAGGTCGTCCTTCCTGTGGCACCGTAGTTAATGGGTTTTACTGGAAACAGCAGGTGCAGAATTGAAGAATCAAAGCAATTTTGATCAGAAAGTACATCACATCAAAACTATTCATTGAATGTTAAATTAGACTCAACTCTGAAAATTAGGACTACCTCGTAGCTGTTGCATTTACAGTTAATCAGCCAATT